>CAIGQV010019178.1:4413553-4429414 GCA_903798115.1 Danio jaintianensis | reverse complement strand
GACTACTGTAATCTATATATATATATATATATATATAATTTTTTTTTTTGGTATTATTTTAGTTTATTTGTTATATTTGTTTAATTTATTTATTTATTTATTTTATTTTTTGTGTTGTTTATCTTTATTTATTTATTTATTCTTATAGTTAATTTTTTTATTTATTTTTATATTTATTTAATTATTTATTTTATTAATTTAATTGTATTATTTATTTATTTGTGTTTTTTTAATTAATTCATTTATTCATTTATTTTATTTATTCTTATAGTTAATTAAAAAAATATTTGTTTATTTTTAATAGTCATTTAATTATTTATTTAATTATTTATTTAATTTTATTATATTTATTTATTTGTGTATTTTTATTTATTTATTTATTTATTTATTTATTTATTTATTCATTCTTATTTATTAAAAAAAAAATTAATAATTTATTTATTCACGTTTTATTTTACTTTACATTACTTTACTTTACTTTACTTTTTTATTTTGTCCAACTCAGCAGGATTCACAATTACATATATGTAAAAATTGAAGAATAATAAAATAATTAACGACATGTAAACACTCTAAAAATATAGCAACACTAATAAAAAAATAAATAATGATATTCGAGATGAAATCGATCATCCATCTAGTGGGAAGGAAAGCGATATTTCTGGTAGAGCGATATATACTTTTAGAAACAATTCATTTTCTTAAATAATTGTGTGTCTGCTTTTGTTTAGTTTAAAAAAAATGATTGCTTGTTACCAATTCAATAAAACTAAACCGTCTTGCCAGGCTAAAACTAAAGCTTAGTCTTATATTTGGGAATGTTAGGGTATAACGAAAGGGCACTAAATAACTAATAGCCGGACATTTTAATGTGAATTTTGAGAGATAAAATGTTAAAGATCTGTGACCAATAATTGTATAAAGATGGATAAGACTGGAAAAAAAGCCAAGTAGTTGCATAACCTGATGACAATGTTCACATGTTGGAGGATATATATTTTTAAGAGCAGCGGATGCCTCTGTATCTCATCCCTTACCTTCCTCCCACAACTTTTTCCATTTCCACTCTTTCTCTTGTTTTTTTGTTTTTTTCTTTCTCTCCAGTCTCCCCTTTATGGATTCCCACCGCTTGTCGGCATTTCCTCTCTCTGGCTTCATGTGAAGGAGGATAAATCCAGTGTTTCTGGCAGAAAGCACCATGCATCCTGGCGATGGTGGAGGCCATTGACAGCTGAGTGTCGTCCAGGGATATTAAAGTCCAGCAGCGGGCCCATTTCCCTTATTATTACACGGGCTATCCTATGATCAGTTTCATGCACCTTTTCCTTCAAACTCCGCCAACATGTGTCTGCTGCGTTTAATAGTTCAGTGACAACAATTTTGTGTTGCTAAGCACCAGAAAGTAAACCTCACCAAAATACATCCCCTTCTTACAATGTCCGTGGAGGTAATTGGAAATTTACTTGTTTGGAGTCTTTAGTAATTGCTTCCAGATTTTGGTCTTCCCCCAGAATATTCCTGAGAGAAGCCACATTTTCTCACGATGCAGGCGGCCAAGAATATCTCCAGCCTCGCTGTGGTTTATTCACTGCTGCTTGTCAAACATCCTCCGGACGGCCGCAGTCATTTGTTTTCATGTTAACCGTGCCTGGGAGAGTAGAGCGGGATTAAAGCTCACTGTGGTGGGAAGGAGGAGGATTCTGTTGTTCAGACATTTGGACATGCATAGTCATGGGATGATGGAAACCTTTGACGTCTTTCATTTATCATGTTCAAATAGGAATTACAGTCCGTCCGTCCGTCCGTCCGTCCGTCCGTCCGTCCGTCCATCCATCCATCCATCCATCCATCCATCCATCATTCTTTTTGTCCTTCCTTCCTTCCTTCCTCATCCTTTCTTTCATCCATCATTATATCTATTGTATTCATCCATCCATTACCATCTAGACATCATAGGTGCCGTCGGTCCTTCCTTCCTTCCTTCCTTCCTTCCTTTCTTTCAATATTTCCCCATCCATCCATCCATCCAAGATTATATTTGTTATATTAATCCATTACCATCTAGACATTTAGACATCTAAAATCCCGTCTGTCCTTCCTTTCTTCCTTCCTTCCTCATAATTCCATCCATCCATCCATTGTTATATCTATTATATTCATCCATCCATTACTATCTACACATCTGAGGTCCCATCCGTCCATCCGTCCATACATCCATCCATGGTTATATCTATTGTATTAATCCATCTAGACTTCTGAGGTCTCATGTGTCCATCTGTCTGTTCTTTCTTTCTTTCTTTCTTCCTTTCTTCCTTTCCTTTCCTTTCCTTCCTTCTTTCTTTCTTTCTTTCTTTCTTTCTGAATTTCTTTCTGAATTTATTTCTTTCTGAATTTCTTTCTTTCTTTCTGAACTTCACAATCTGATTTTGATTCTGGGGGTCACGATTCAATTCCAAAACGATTCATATTTCCTATACATCTTTCCAACTATACAAAGTTTCTTTGTTTTGTTTTTTTAATGGTTGGACAGATATGACAGTACTGCCATCTTACAAATGCTTGATTTTATTATAAAGTTCTATTCAGCATGAACAAGACTTTACATTTTTGTATTTTTTTTATATTGTATTTTCTTTCTTTGTTTGTTTGTTTATAATCTTTTGACAAAGTAATGTCTTCAAAGCAAAAGTGTTTATATAAAAATGATATTTAGAATTGCTTTCAGTTTAGAGCAACAGAGAACTAGCTATAACACATAGTAGTATGCAATGCTTAAATTCATTTCAACACTTTCATTCACAGTCCATGTTTGTGGAACACGAGCCACGACTGACATATGATTCTGTTGTGTCCATTATAAGTGTCCATGTTAATGGCACCTTGTCCGCATCTTTAAAATTCTTACATTTATCTATATTTGTCCAAATTAAGCGAATGCAGCATACTTACATCCGCCTGACAACACATATAATTTTTTTTTCTGTTTGTAGCTCACGCCCATGCAGGCCTGCACCATTGCAATCTAATTTGAATACAGAATCGAACTTTTGAGAATCGATTCAGAATCGCTAGGGAAAGAATCACGATTCTTTGATGAATCTATTTGTTGTTGTTTTTCTCCCACCCCTACATTCTATCGGTCTAAATGCATATCTATCTATACTTCTCTTTGGCGCAATACACTATAGGATTGCATTCTTCATAAATTATACAGGCTCTGCCATCTTCGATTACGCTTGCTGGGTTTTGGAATGAATCGTAACTTTAAAATTAATTTCATTTTCCCCATCTAGTGTGTCCTTAGACTCATTTTAAATTAGCGCTTCAGTGTCGGTTCCAGGCACACACTATAAACGAATGCAGCAATATTAGCGCTGCCCGTTGACCTTGCAGTCGCTGTATGAATATGTATGTGCGCTTATGTCTTACCATGCAGTTCCCAAGGAGGACGGGACGCTGACCCCTCTCCTACAGTAGCCAGATTTCAACAGGAGAGCTGGTCTTCATCTCTCGCACGTCTCATTACACAGATGTGAAGCTCCGAGCGGGGTTATAAAAACCCTGGCATGTCTACAGAACTGTAGGCGAACATGAGAAACATTAATTCATAAAACATGTCCTGCCTCTTCTAACACACAGCAGCAGCGTGGAGACACATCAGCTCTAATAAGGTGCCACTGCCATGGGTTTTATAAATGAACTGGATGCTGCGTCCCTCGGTACGCCAGAGCAAACCAACTCCAGTGGATTAAGCCGTAATTAATCTATCATCTCTCCTTCCCCTCACTCTTTTTAATACACATGAACAGATTCACTCCATGCTCTCCTCGCTATGGTAAATTATGTATGTTTATAGATCAGCGCATATTTCAGACGTTAATGCGGTGGTGTTTATAGCCTTATTGGCTGCCCGTGACCCCTGTTGACAGGGAACTAGTGATGGCATCAGAAAAGAGTGACATGCCGTTGCCATCCAGGGGGATCTGAGCCTTGATTGGCCCAGGGTGGTCTGCATCCCTCATATGCATGCAATGTTTATTAACCTTATTCTTAACGTAAGAGCGGGCACACCCATTGGAATCTTATTGGAATGAGACTTCCGGTTTCATTCACTTCTATTGATTTTTAGCTTGTTAGGCTGCTTGATGTTACAAACTTGTATTTTATTATGTTTATATATATATATGTTTGTTTGTTTATTTATTTATTTATTTATATATATATATATATATATAACACATTGATTGATTGTAGAGCAAGTAGTTATTATTAAGTAGTCCTAGTAGTTTTCCCTATAGGCAAATGAATCAGAATTTCTGAAACAATCGCAGAGAATGCTGTAGTTTATTTCCACATTTTAGAGTAAGGCCAATAGATCAGCATATCTCTCAGATGTTAATACAATGTTGTTCATACTCCTATTGGCTGGTCATGACCCCTGTTAAATAAGAACTGGTAAAGTTTGAAGTATGACTGCACCATTAACAAGTAAAAAAAAAATCCTTGAGGGATCTGATTGGTAGATGCCCACTCTGTCTGGGCTCTCATTGGCTCTGGGTGGTCCAAACCTCATTTGCATGTAGTGTTTGTATATTGGCACATCTCTTGTGACCATCCTTACCAAAGAACTACGGTACTAAAATGTATCTGTGACATAACTAAGAGTTGATCTGATTGGTGGATGCCCACCCTGTCTTGATCCTGAGTTGTCTGTTTGTCATTTGCATGCTGTGTGTATAGATCAGCATGTCTGTCATGACCCCTGTTGCCCAAGAACTAATAAAGTTTGCTCCGGGATGACATCATGAGCAAGTGACAATCCATTGGGGGGCGGTTTGATTGGTGAATGCCCACCCTGACTATCCCTGGGTGATCCATGTCTCTCGTTTGCATGCAGTGTTTATAGATCAGTGCATCTGTCAGACGTTAGCGCTATAGAATTTACACCCTTATTAGCTGCTCGTGACCCCTGTTCACTAAGAAGTAGTAAAGTTCACTCTGTGACCGCAGCATGACCGGGTGACACCGCACTGCCATCCAGGGGGATTTGATTGGTGGATGGCCACCCTGTCTCGGCCCTGATTGGCCCTGGGTGGTCCGTGTCCCTCATTTGCATGCAAATGTCTTCACATTGTCTGATCAGATAACGGTCTGGTCTGGAGACACCCAGAGCTGCCAATCTCCCAGATTGGATTAGATTGAAGAGGGCTGAGGGTTGGCTTGTTCTGGTTGGCTAGTGTGCCCTCCGGGGGGCTCGGGACGACAGCAGTGCCCCCACAGAGCAACATTTCTGTCTCCGTTTCCTACTGTCAGCCCCGTTCCTCCTGCCCCGCTACCCTTCTTGTTATGAGCCTAACACCAGCAGGCAGTGTATTAATATGTAAGAGATCAAGAGATTATTGATTAGAATCACTTGCTTAATATCCCCTTGTCTGTCATTCAGTACGCCGAGGCTTCTTTCATGATTTTTTTTCCCCTCTTTTGGTGTCACTCTATTTAAATATTTATGGCCTAGCTTGCTTTGTGCCCCTACTGCTGAATATCTAATTAAACTGTCAAAAGAAATACAATTTGCCCTTAAGGGTTATTACGAGAGGGGTCAGCTAGCACTGATCAGACCCACACGGGCCGAGGGGGTAATTACCTATAAGCAAGCAGTGTTTACCTTTCTCCCGTACCTGTGGCCCGGCGTACGGGAGCCTAAATGAGCCTCTGTGAGCTCCCGGCTGCCTTTGAAGCCTTGTCACGCCACCCCAAATTATCCTGATCCAGAAGAAAGACGGAGAAGTTGAGAGTCTATAACAACATAATCAGCAATTATAGCTGGGAAATGGGGAGAAGCACGATTTTTATCTCATTAAAAAGAGCCGTTTCTTTTTTCCCCCCTCGTCAATCCTCGCCTCTCCCACACTCATTCCCTGTCACTCGCTCTTTCTTTTGAATTCAAATGATTCGGCTTTAAAGGTGAGAGGAGAGAAATCTGGAAATTTAATTCAGGAGATGAGAGCTTGAGCCAATTAGCGGAGTTGGCTTGCTAAAATATGAATGACATTTGCTCTGGCGGAGCCCTAATGGAGGGAGGCATTAGCGTTAGCATGTCTCTGTCACCTTATTTCCCATCATTATTGTTGCCTTAGTTCTTCTGTCAAATTACGGCCGCTAATTTCTGTTCATATTTTACGAAGCCTGTTAGCAAGTGTCTTTAATGAGCTCCCAAAAATGACCCGGTGCGGCAAAACTTAAACGGGAACCGCCCATTGAGGCATATCATCAGAGAGAAAGTTAAACACTATCGTTCTTGGACGATTTACTGTATCTCCAGCACGACTCTTCACCTCATGCGCATAAAGAGCCGGGCTTTTTAATTCGCCTTTTTATGTGACTTGTTAATGTGCTCTTTTAGGGCACTCTTAATACCTTCAAAATTTGTAGAATATCACGATAAATCAGGGCCTTGCCCATCTAATGATAATTTATCTCACTCATTATTTTTTATTCTCTCGCCACATTATGGCACCTAGTTAAACTTCTCTCTCCATGACCTTTATGAGTGCGCCTCGAAAGTTAGCTCTCAGAAAAGTTAATCGTTCAAACTGTGAACTTCAAGAGGATTGGTTACTCTGACTAAAATGTTCCATTTTCTGCAATGCCAAAATCTGTATAAAAACCCCTCCCGGACGTATTGCAGTATCAGTTGGGGGAAACCTGTGAGTAATTTGATCTACAGAGTAACTTTGGATCTGGAGCTAATTTAAAAGTATGTAAAAGCATAGTAACTGTGTGGCTTTGAGCTGTGCAGTGTATCACGTAACAGGTTTTCTATAAAGCAGCGCAGGTGTAGTTTATAGTATTTCGGCCACACGTGGAACAATTAGGTGAGGTGATATTTCTCTTTATGGCTAAGCTGTTAAAGTCACACTGCAGGAATGGGTTTTGACGTACAGGAAACGACAATCGTGCTATAATAGGGTAAAAACTAGATTTGCATTTCCTGAAGGAAATACCAGCGCTTGCTCGAAGCAAATGTACTGTGTTAGCGTTTAAGTACACTTTGGGATTTAGGCTTTGCTATAAAGTGTGCAAAAACACAATTTGGAGATCACACCTAGGGCTGAAATGATCTGTGCAACAAAGTTTGAATTTCTTAATGTAAGATTCTGAATAAACAGTAATAAATCTCTCAATAAAAAGTGTGAGATTTGATCATTTCATCATGCACCTAGTTTTGACCTTTGATTTCTTAAAGGGATAGTTCACCCAAGAATGAAAACTCACTCACCATGTACTTACCTTCAATTGGTTCTAAACATTATAGTGCAAAATGCCAAAAAATGTTATAAATGCCAAATGTATACAGTGTAAAACAATAAAAATGTTTTTTGTTGTTTATCATTCTCAGTCTACTACTTACACATCTGACCAGTAAATCCAGCTCGTGGTGTGTAATCAGTCAATAGCACTGGAATAGGAACAACTCAAAATATTTTCCCCAGCATTTTCAAAGGAGGCAATACAAATGTCCTGTCCACACAAACATGGGTATTTTTAAAACTGCACCTTTTCTATGCAGTTTCACTGTTTGTCCACACGAAAAAGTATCGGGTGACTGAAACCAAAAGTTTTCATGTAGACACTACAGAGTTTTTGCCTCATGACTTCAGCATGTTTTCTTTGTTTACCCACGGCTGGGTTTGACCGTTGGACGGTAATCCGCCTCTATTCTCATGTTTGCACTGACCTGTATGCAATTACTCGCAAACATACTTAATTCCCTGTTTGGTGTGAACACAGCATAAAAGTGTCATTATCGTCAACTAAAGCAGGGAAAACCCCATTATTAAAATACCCGTGTACGTGTGGCATACCTGTCAACCCTCCCGTTTTTTTCAGGATTCTCCCTTATTTTACAGTTTTATCCCGCTATCATCCCGTAAAGGTATTTTCCCGTATTTCTCCTGTATTTTCAATCTTTCTATGAAGGGTGGCAATAATATACGCAACCCATACCACCAAACCACCAGGGGATGCCCCTCGCTCTTAAATGTGAGTCTGTTCTGTGCTTTCGTTTTATTTAGGCATGAAAACACTTCGAAATAAATATAAAAAAAACGGCGCGATTCCCTTCCTTTTCATTTCAGGTGTCGTCACCCCTCCTATAGACTGATTTCACATAGGAACGTTGCATACCTGGCTGTATATCTTATCAGCGGAGAGAAAGTGACACAAATTTATAATTTTACCATCTTCCGAGTGACCCTAAGGTCCGTTCTGAATGGATAGTGTAAATAAAAGACCTCATTTTCAGCTAATTCAGCTATGTTTTCTTTCTCAAACACACGTTTTAGATGCCATTTATCAAACTTAAGTTAATGAACTGATTCTTTCACTATATTAGACTTGTCACGATACTGAATTTCGGTACTGAAATAAAAAAACGTCCATTTTCTACTAACATTTAAGTACTGTTGAGCGCGTTCTTAAACACCGCTGATTTGCCATTGTGTTCACCAGTGCTCAACAGAAATGACTGTTGGCCAAGAAGGTCATCAGTTCACCACACTTCACGAAGTTTACAGAGTGCAAACACAGACGAGCGATCCTTCCCTAAACCCAACCACACCCACTTCCCTAAACCCAACCGACAGTGTTTTAAAAAGCAAAAAAAAAAAAGCCCTTGCTTGACCTCACCACATTCTCACCCTGTTATTTACTTGTTTATTTTATTTTTTGGCTTCTGTTTTTGTCTTACCCGCTTTCTGGAACCGTTCTTCACCGGACTTGAACCCCGTCGTCGTGGACAACTCTTCTCTAAATCTCAAGTCCGCCGACATACACGGCGAGCCACTGGACAAACTGGTAACAGCGGGAAAGCCGTCATCTGGTAAGCGCGAAAAGGAACGGCGCCATACCGTCCCGTAGCGTTCGTTTTAAAGACAAAATGCAGGCATACGTTCCTCTGGCTACATAATTCGCGATCTCCAGAAATGTATATAGGGCTACGTTTTCAGAATGAGCTTGTGTTGTATCTTTTTATTGTGTGTGTTCCACAGAAGAAAGAGACTCGAACCGGTTTTGAACAAGTGAAGGGTGAATAAATGATGACAGAATGTTCATTTTTGGGTGAACTATCCCTTTAACAAATAGAGTAGAACATAGATAAATACAATTGTTCTCACATTTGGATGCTGCTCCACATAACACACATTAAATCTAGCAAATAATCACCAATTATTCACAGATGTTGAGATTCAAACTTCAAAAAAAACAAACATCTTTTGACATTTCCCCTGACATCATAACAGAGTGATGTCATCGCGTATTAACATGACTAACGACTACGCTTAAGCCCACTTGACATCATTAATCATCTCCTGGATGCGAGTTTGGATATGTGAAGAATGATATAAAGACACGCAATATATTTACGCGCCATCATGGATTCCAGCTCCATCAGTGACAAAAGAAGGAGAAAAAAACACCTTTGATTGCTGGTGCGCTTAACACAACTAATGGCCCCCAGAACGCCCTATTTAAAAGTGCTTAATTTGGCATAAAGGAACTTGAAAGTGATTTCTTCTCTCTCTCTCTCTCTCTCTCTCTCTCTCTCTCTCTGTGCCTGACATGAATTACAGCCAAACAATAGCAGAAAGGCACCTGACAGATCATGCCTCATCATCTCATGATGAATGAACAGCAAATGACTGGATCTTTAAATAGATGTTGATCTGCAGAGGAAGGCGGGACGGGGGTAGGAATGAAAGCGATGATTTCCAAAGCGCAGATCGGCCCCTGTGAAGCCCAGCTGAAGTTTATTGGGACTCTGCGCTATTGTGTCTTCTCTGGAGAGGCCCGCTGACATTCATTGGCTCCCGTTGAGGTTATTTACAGGGGATTTGGTGACAGTGAAACATGCCTTCGCCATCCCTCCATGAGCCGGTCCGACATGTTTTTAAGAGATGGGTAAGGCAGAGAGGTACATGCGCCACCTGAGACCGCAGAAGCAGACAGAAAAGTGAGACTAATGACCACGGGTTCCAAACTCAATAAAACGCTATTTTTTGACCCGTTCAAAGTTTGCTGTGAAATTTTAGTCTTGACTTGAGACTGATTTCTTTTTTTTTTTCTATGCAGATTTTATGCTCATGCTGCAATAAAAGCATCCAGAAATATTCAGGAAATACCTCTGAAAATGTACTTTTATGTCTCTTCGGCTTAGTCCCTTTATTAATCTGGGGTCGCCACAGCGGAATGAACCGCCAACTTATCCAGCATATGTTTTACGCGGCGGATGCCCTTTCAGCTGCAACCCATCACTGGGAAACACCCATACACTCTCATTCACACACATACACTACAGACAATTTAGCTTACCCAATTCAGCTATAGCGCATGTCTTTGGACTGTGGGGGAAACCGGAACACCCGGAGGAAACCCACGCGAACACGGGGAGAACATGCAAATTCCACAGAGAAATGCCAACTGACCCAGCCAAGGCTCGAACCAGAGACCTTTTTGCTGTGAGGCAACAGTGCTACCCACTGCACCACCGCGCCGCCCCTAGTTTTTATTCATATTTTTTTATTAATTAAGAGTTTGCAGGTAGTTGTCAGATGATGTATCTCTATCAATTTTTTATATTGCTCTGAAATTAACTTCTTTTTTACCTGTTTACCAGAAGTAACCAAGCAATAACTTGTAAAACAATATAAATTCATTTTCAGATTAAAAAAAAAAAAAATGTATTTAAAAAATATGGTTAAATCGTTTTCAGGTGATATACCTTTAATAATAGTTATTTTTTTAGTTATCTTACTCAAATCTGTATGCTTTTATTAGCTTGAATCTCGGTCCATTTAAATGTTTTAAATTAATCAAAATCTGCTTAGAGGGCGGCGCAGTGGGTAGCGATGTCGCCTCACAGCAAGAAGGTCGCTGGTTCGAGCCTCGGCTGGGTCAGTTGGAATTTCTGTGTGGAGTTTGCATGTTCTCCCCGTGTTGGCGTGTTTCCTCTGGGTGCTCTGGTTTGCCCCACAAGTCCAAAGACATGCGCTATAGGTGAATTGGGTAAGCTAAATTGTCCGTAGTGTATGTGTGTGAATGAGAGTGTATGGGTGTTTCCCAG
This sequence comes from Danio jaintianensis, assembly GCA_903798115.1. Classification (NCBI taxonomy): domain Eukaryota; kingdom Metazoa; phylum Chordata; class Actinopteri; order Cypriniformes; family Danionidae; genus Danio; species Danio jaintianensis. Next base: position 4,418,292 of record CAIGQV010019178.1, on the reverse strand, counting down.
TACTGGGTTGCAGCTGGAAGGGCATCCGCTGCGTAAAACATATGCTGGATAAGTTGGTGGTTCATTCCGCTGTGGCGACCCCTGATTATTAAAGGGACTAAACCGAAAAGAAAATGGATGAATGAATGAAAATCTGCTTAATATGCATTTTAAGATCTAATTTTGCTTGAATTAAAGTTGGTTTCCAGAAGAGTACATTTGTATTTTTATTAAGGATTTTTTTTTTGTATATTGTCCTAATGTATGTAAAAAATTTAAAATTTATTCACTAAAAAATTGTAATATAATTTTAAAGCAACATTATTGAAAATAATAAGCTTTTATTATAATAACAGTTGGCACATATTTTTATTTTGCATTAATCCCATCATTTATCTCTGACTAGTATTTTGTTATTTATGTTTAAGGTTATTCATTCATTCATTTTCTGTTCGGCTTAGTCCCTTTATTAATCTGGGGTCGCCACAGCGGAATGAACCACCAACTTATCCAGCATATGTTTTACGCAGCGGATGCCCTTCCAGCTGCAACCCATCACTGGGAACATCTACACACACTCATTCACACACATACACTACGGACAATTTAGCCTACCCAATTCACCTATACCACATGTCTTTGGACTTGTGGGGGAAACCGGAGCACCCGGAGGAAACCCACACGAACACTGGGAGAACATGCAAACTCCACACAGAAACGCCAACTGACCCAGCCGAGTATGTTATTTATATTTAAGGTTATATTTTGTGTTATTTGTTTTAGTGTATTGTCCTACTGTATGTACAAAATAAAAATATAAGCTCTTCCATTTATAAAAAAAAGAATGTAATTGTAATTTTCAACATTATTAAAAATAATAAGCTTTTATTATAATAACAGTTGGCACATGTTTTCATTTTGCATTAATCCCATCATTTATCTCTGACTAGTATTTTATTAAGATTATATTTTGTGTTATTTATTTAAGCATATTGTCCTACTGTATGTACAATATAAAAACATAAACATAACATAAAAACAAAATTGTAATATAATTTTAAAGCATTCATCCGGGTGCTCCGGTTTCCCCCACAGTCCAAAGACATGCGCTATAGGTGAATTGGATGAACTAAATTGGCCGTAGTGTATGTGTGTGAATGAGTGTGTATGGATGTTTCCCAGTACTGGGTTGCAGCTGAAAGGGCATCCGCTGTGTAAAACATTTGGGATAAGTTGGCAGTTCATTCCGCTGGGGCGACCCCTGATGAATAAAGGGACTAAGCCGAAGGAAAATAAATAAATGAATGAATTTTAAAGCAATATAATAATAAGCTTTTATTATAATAACAGTTGGCACATATTTTCATTTTGCATTAATCCCATCATTTATCGGACTTTATTTTTGATTAAAGACATTATAACTATGTAAAAAAAATCCAATAGTTTTAATTAATAAATAAATAAATGATCACTCATTTGGGGTAGGAAAAACAAGTCTAAAACATTTTTACAGTAAAACATGACAGAACAGATTAAGAAAATCATGCTTTTGTTTGTGCAATAAGCGCAACTGAACATACCCTATTATAAACCAGAAACCCACGCGAGTACGCTAATTCATTGATTCATCATTGCGATCCCGCTGCAATTATTCACATTCATCGCATCACTTTGTTCATTTATGTTTCCCTCACGAGAGGAGGCGGGGTTTCTAAATATTACATTTCATCTAAAAAAACAATGCTTTGGTGAGCGTCCAAAAGCGCTCCGTTCCATCTGTGCAAAACAATTTTCCTCACATTACGAAGCTCCGTGTCATGGATCATTTTCTGACACCTCAAAATAAGACTTCAAACAAGCCTGCGAGGCGTTTCCCCATGTCAGCTTCACACATTTCCTCATTGGCCACTTCCAGTCTATCAGCCCCATTATACATGGTAGCGCTGGAAAAATAGGATTACGCACTGGAGATTGTGAGCTTTATCCCAATACCAATTTTATCTGGCCGGCTGATAAACTGCTGTAGCCTGGAGAGCTTGAGAGAGAGTTTGGACACGAGGAGTTTTTTTTCAGAAAGGTCACGGGTTTCAGACTCATTTCACAGAGCGACCCGTTTGGCTTCGGGGCTGTGAACTGCTGTCCTAGTTTTGTCTGCAATTAGAAGTGTGGACTTTTGTAAGTCTTTGGCAATGTCAGACTCGTGTCGTAGGGTGGATTGACGTGTCAGATGCTGTGAACGGGGTTAAAGCTGTCAGGATTCGGCTATTTTCAGTGATAATGATCTGATGCTGACCCCGTGCAAACACTTGACCGAGTTATTTTATGATGTGATGTAGAGGTCGTTCATGTTTGGCATTCAGTAGTACATTCATACATGGGGGAAAATACAACACAGGCTCATTGGAAATATGTGCTTTAGCAAAACATGAAATACGTTGCTTTGGTTACGTTTCGTTGCACGTTTCAGATGACAAAGCCACTAGAGGGCGCTGTTATTTTTGCATATCTGTAATGCGTTACTCTGTTGCATTATGTGTCATTTAGATATTCTTCACTGTTAATTAACAGTTTTGGTATTTTGTGATTCACAAGTGTTTTGCATTTATTTACGGTTGTGAATTGCATTATGGGAGCTTGATCTCTGCTCTGTCAGCTTTTGACGTTAAAAATTCAACTCTACAGTTTAACAAAGTGACTCTTATTGACATTTTAGTAAATAGTAAATTTTAGTATATAAATAATAATATAATGTGTAATAAATAATATATAGAGAAATAAGTCTGTAAAATAACAGAAAATGTACTGGCAGTTTATTACAAGGTTTTTGTAGCGTAATATACAACACCAATCCAGACAATATATCACTTTAAACTATTAAAAATGTTAATAAAAGTCACTTTTCAAGGTTAAAAGTTGTTGGAAGAAAGATCAAGGCCCCATAATACAGTTCAAAAGCATAAATAAACAGGAAAAAATAAAAACATGAATCACAAAATATGGAATACTGCTAATTTACGGATATTTTTTACAATGTTCTTATACATGCCCATGAGAAGGCAGGGCTTGTCATAGAGATTACCAATCAAACCACTGACCTAAATTCAACCAATAGTGTTTTCAAAAGCAAATGTAAGAGAAAATTGGATCGTGGTCACAAAGTTTTGTGGACTGGCGGCACGGTGGCTCAGTTGTTAGCACTGTTGCCTCACAGCAAGAAGGTTGCTGGCTCGAGTCCCAGCTGGGCCAGTTGGCATTTCTGTGTGGAGTTTGCATGTTCTCCCCGTGTTCGCGTGGGTTTTCTTAGTGTATGAGTGTCAATGCGAGAGTGTATGGGTGTTTCCCAGTACTGGGTTGTGGCTGGAAGGGCATCCGCTAATTAAAACATATGCCAGAATAGTTGGTGGTTCATTCTGCTGTGGTGACCCCTGATAAATAAGGTACTAAGCCGAAGGAAAATTAATGAGTTTTGTGGACCATGCTTCACTGTACTCGAACCCGAGCGCTCTGCAGCACAAGTACAACCCGTACAAAGTGAACTACGAGTAAACAGATGCAGAAAGCATTGTCTAAATGGAGATAGATAGATGAGAAAAATGTATTTGATTTTAAATTAAAGACACTGCTAAGTTGCTTTGTGGTAAGATATGAAAAATCTGACAAAAGGCAAACTTAGAAAGCCTAATGGCTTAGAAAAATTGCAAACGACCAGTGGTGGAGGTAACGAATTACAACTACTCACGTTACTGTAATTAAGTACATTTTTGCGGTATTTGTACTTTCATGAGTATAATTTTAAGTCTGTAATTTTACTTGTACTTGAGTACAAATAAAGCTAAATAATTTACTTCGTTATTTTTTTTAAATCATTTCGTTACGGAGTACTGTAATTTGATTTAATATTTCAACCACTGACCGGCATTTCAGCAGCCAATAAAATCTCAAGTTACCGGTAATGTTACAACTTCTCTTTCCAGAAAATTGCCGGTATTTTTTTTTCCGGAAAGGTCTGTATGTGTGAAAGGGGCTACTACACTGTCTGCCATGCTGTGATTTCGGCTTACAAGACTTCAGCCTCTAATCTAAAAAAACACATTATGGTAAGAAGACATATAACTTCATTTGTGTGATATTTTATTTATTTGTTAATATGTACATGATATATGTTAGTATGTAAGGTCCGTGTTGTAAGGACCTTGCTAGCGGTTTGTTATTGCACGGCATAAATTAATACTGTTTACAAAGTTACAAAAGTGTTTTTATTATAAAACGCATAATGGTAAGAAGACTTATATATATATATATATATATTACAATATTTTATTGTCTGTTTCTTGTCTGTTTCTTGTCTGATTCAGCAATTATGTATAATTCAATAAATACCACCAGCTAAAAAGTAATTCGTACTCTGAGTAGTTTTTATGAAGAGTAATTTGTACTTTTACTTGAGTACTTTTTGACACCAGTACTTTTACTTGTAATTGAGTATAATTTAAGCAGTGTAACAGTACTTGTAATTGAGTATTCATTTGTAGTACTCTTTCCACCACTGCAAAAACTAAATAAAAAAAAAAGACTATAGCAAAATATGCAGATATTTGGACTAAATGGAGAATGTCCTTTACAAGAGTGGGTGGAGCTTGAGACGCTTTTTGTTGGCTATAAATCTCTGATTGGATGACATTTTCTTGTACAGCAGGTAATGCAGTTTTATTGCACAAATTATGCCATTTAAAAAAATTGTTTAAAATATAGTATTTATA
>CAIGQV010019178.1:4380826-4403519 GCA_903798115.1 Danio jaintianensis | reverse complement strand
TGTGAATGTGAGTGTATGGGTGCTTCCCAGTGATGGGTTGCAGCTGGAAGGGCATCCTCTGAGTAAAACATATGCTGGATAAGTTGGTGGTTCATTCAGCTTTGGCGACCGCTGATTAATAAAGGGACTAAGCCGAAAAAGAAAATGAATGAATGAATAATCTCTTTAAGTGTCCAGTCCCCTTCAATACATGTTTGTAGTATTTTGTATTCAATATGATGATAAAAGTTACTTTGGAATAGATTACCATTAACTGAAACAGGAGGAGCATTTGTTTTGGTTGTTTTATTTTAAAAAACAAGTCTAAAAAACAACCAAAAAAATAAAAACATTGAATTAAAAAAAGAAAAGAAAAACAAATGCTGTTAATTTATTCACCATACTACGGTGGCTGAGGGAGTTCTCACTCTAATGTATGATGCATGAATGTGCTCCACGCAGGTGAACTGGCTCAACATCACCTATAGGACACACTCCTCAATACACCAGACATTGTGTTAGAATCTCTCATATGCTTTACATGTTTGTTTCTATGTTTGTTTATTTAACTGCTATTTTCATCTATAACACTCCATTTTTACATCTCGTTTAAATACACTATGAACAGCAGCTACGCTAATTATTTTCTTTATTCTCTATTTGCACCTGGGGATACTCATTCCGAGGTCCCTAGAGACTATGCAGCGCTATTGATGCGATCCAAGACCTGTGAAGAGATGATCCCAAGGTATCCATAATCCTGGACCAGGTCGTATCCCGAGCTGATGCTGTGGTCGTCATGGAGAAATGGAGTGCATGAGACTGACTCCTGAATGACCACTGTGATAAACGAGTCCCCACATTGATCCTGCGGGCCAACCTGACCGCCTGCTGGTGCCCTACTCACACCTGCAGCTTCTTCACGATGGACGTCCAGCTTCTTCAGCCTCCAGCGCCTAGACTGCAGCTCTGAACAGGAAGTTTGGCCAGATGAAAAATGGTCGTGCCTAACAGAGCCTAGGTTCTCTCTAGGTTTTTTTTCCCCTTCACTTCGTCAATTGGTGAAGTTTTTTTTTTCCTCGCCACTGTCGCCACTGGCTTGCTCGAATCGGGACTTGTGGAGCTGTGCTTCGGTGGATTTGCTCTACAGTGTTTGAACTTTCAGCAGTGAAATTTAAACCCCACTGAACTAAACTAAACTGAACTTCAACTCTGAAATCTGGACTTTACTAGAACTATGTTAAGCTGCTTTGACACAATCTACATTGTGGAAAGCGCTATATAAATAAACTTGACTTGACTTGACTTAATGGTGGATGGCTGCTTCTCACTCAGGGTTGTTTATGCTAATGAGGAAGAGATGGTCACCAATGGGCGGGGCTTTCCCCCTCTGATGACACGTACAAAGGGAGAATGTCAATCAAATTGTTTCTGTAGAATGTTTTTGTTAAGTGTGATTTATAAAATATAAAATTAATACATTTTTTATGTATTGAGGTTGGCTATATTCACACACGCTGCCACACGACTGTGTTTAAACCCCTTATAAAAGTGATTTTTGCACAATAGGTCCCCTTTAACATTTTTCAACGACTTTAGCAGATATGTACTATTTTTTTTTTTATGTGTAAAAATCAAGAATCTCCAGTAAATGTCATGCATGTCCATGAGAAGTACACCGTTTTTCACTAAAGATGTGTATGTTTGTTTCAAAGCTGTACTATTGTAGCTGAGTCTGTCTCTCTCTCTCTCCCACATACACACACACACACACACACACACACACTGCTCCTCGTGTTTCCCCAGGAGCTCTGTGTGCTGATGTCATTTCCCCTGCAGCTGCAATGAGAAACTCGCATCAGTCCTCAGGTGAAGTCCTTATAAAACCATGTTCATATTTATATCTCTGCTGTATACAGTAAGAGTACAGTAAAGCTGAATGAAGAGCTCAGGTACTATACATCATGTCAGCTGCTTAACATATATAGGGCTGTTAGTCTGTTAGTGTATATTGTACATGCCAGCATGAATTATTTTGATCTAAATTATTTTTTGCAATAATTGATGAGGCTTTTATCAGAATGTACAGTGTTGTCACAATATTGACAGGTATAAAATCAAATAGAAAAACAGTTGATTGATTTATAGTACATAATTGTTCAGAGTAAACAAATATTTTAGTAATTAGATTTTTAGTCTAATTAGTTTATTGCTAATTAAATCACAAAGTAAGGTACAATTGTTGAGGTTACTTAAATTACACTCCCAGAAAAAAGGTATGATACAAATACAAAATATTTTTGAAACAATCACTCGATGTAATAACTCACATTTCTAGTTTCAATTAATTTAATTTTAAGGCAACCAGATTACTAACATTTTTTAGTCAATCTAACAATGTTTTACAGTGTACAAATGCTGTCACTGGGATGTGGTATCTTTTAAAAAAAAAAATTAAATATATATATATATATATATATTTTTTTTTTTATTTTTTTTTATATATATAAAAGTCCATATATGTACATATTAGTACCTTTAAAGTATTAATATGTACTTTTTAAGTTACCATTATGGACTCTTAAAAAAAACTTTTTTTGTAGTAGTAGAGGTTTCCCAATTTGCCTTCCTAGATAGTCTTTAAAGGGACCTATTATGCCCCTTTTTACAGAATGTAAAATAAGTCTCTGATGTCCCTAGAGTGTGTATGTGAAGTTTCAGCTCAAAATACTACACAAATAATGTTTTATAACTCTTTGAAACTGACCCTTTTAGGCTTTGATCCTAATTGTGCCATTTTGGTGACTGTCGCTTTAAATTCAAATGAGATTGTACTCTTTTTCAAAAGAGGGCAGAGTTACAAATGCCTGTGTGTCAGCATAGTGGCAGATTCAAAAACAAGAGGAGAGTCCTATGCTAATGAGGGAGAGATGGTCACTAATGGAAGGGGCTTTCCACCTCTGATGACACGTACAAAAGGAGAATGTCAATCAAAGTGTTATACAGACTGTTTTTATGAAGTGTGATAATAAAAAATAAAATTAACAACTTTTTTACCATTAGAAACTGGCTATATATACAGACTGTTGCCACAACTGTGTTATAAAAGTGATTTTTGCATAATAGGTCCCCTTTAATGTATAATATAGTAAATTTTAAATTATCATTAAACTGCTTTCAATATTATGGACATGCTGTATGTATAATTTACAAAGCCTAATGTGCATTTGCAATATGGGTATAAAAAAAAATCTATATAAATACAGTAATACAGTATGTGACTCTGGACCACAAAAACAGTAATAAGTGTAAATGTTTTGGTTTAAAAATTGAAATGTACAGAGGACATCATCTGATAGCTGAATAAATAAGTAAATCCATACAAAATCTGTAATATGAATGTTGTAATATGTAAATATTGATGTAAAATTGATTTAAAGTCATCCAAATTAAGTTCTTAGCAATGAACATTACTAACCAAAAATTGTGCATTAATATATTCATAGTTATAGTATAGGAAATAAAAAAAATATTAATGGATCATGATTTTTACTTAATTTCCTGATAATTGTTTGCATAAAGGAAAAATAATTTTTTACCCTTTGCCATTAATATATACCCATGCAACATATGGCTGGTTTTGCGCATATACAGTATATTCTTCCAAATCCACCTTTTTGCATGATTGCAAAGCATGTTATTACTGAAATGCAATGCAACAACTCATCCTGCATTAACAGCCTCTTATAATAACGGCATAATTTTGCTGCCTACCTGGGAAAAGGAGTTGTAGAGGAAGAAAAAAAAAAAACTAAAGAAAGAACAAGAAAAGTCCTTTGGGAAGCAATAAAACGATTCTTATGGCGTGCACTCGCTCAAATCATTAAACTCAAAGATTAAACGCCCTCCCTACAAACAGCTGATTGTGTTTTTGCAATTAAGATTGCAGCAGAAAATCAAAACCAAGCAACATTTGCTGTTTACTCAGCACAGCCTGCAACACACAGCAGCATATTTTCATAAGCAAGAATATAAAAAATAAAAGTATTTGGAAAGCTCATTTGGTGTAGCATAAGGCGAGATGAGCAGTACACTGAAAAAACAATTATGATTCATTGGATTTACTACATTTGTTAAGGTAAGTGGTTGCACACTATTTATACGGGGTTAATTTAAACATACAAATTCAATAATGTTCAACTTAATTAGTTTGTTTGTCCATTTCAATAAAAAAAGGACATTTATGACTGGTTTTGTGGTCCAGAGTCACATATACACATATGTTTTTACCCATATTGCATTAGAGTAGATATCTGCATTACTTACTTACTTACTCCCACGGCCGTTTATATCGAAGTTGATATTTAGCCGCACCATGTTGGTGTTTCGTGACATCAATTTTTTTACAAGGTGGGTCATTAGCCCAACGCTCAACCCCAACCTGAAGTACCAGGACATACACACATACACTACGGACAATTTAGCTTACACAATTCACCTATAGCGCATGTCTTTGGACTTGTGGGGGAAACCGTAGTGTTTGGAGAAAACCCACACCAACACAGGGAGAACATGCAAACTCCACACAGAAATGCCAACTGACCCAGCTGGGGCTCGAACCAGCGACCTTCTTGCTGTGAGGCAACATCGCTACCCACTGCGTCGCCTTAAAGAGGGTGTTATGTCCATTTTGTTGTTGTCACTATGCGAGTTTTTTTGTGTGGCACTGTTATGAAATGAGGACTCTTGACTGCAAACCAAATCTACCTTTGGGTATAAAGTAACCTAACCTTACCTAACCTGAAGAGTTTATCAATGCGGAACTGCCAGATAGGAACTGCATTGTCCACAAAAAAAACTGTTCATGCAACGCGCCGCCCAGATATCTGCATTAGGCTTTGTAAATTATACATACAGCATGTCTATAATATTGAAAGCAGTTTAATGATAATTAAAAATGTACTATTTTATACATTAAAGGGGACCTATTATGCAAAGATCACTTTCATAAAGGGTTTAAACAGTGGTCTGTAAATATAACCAGCTTCTACTAGTAAAAATTGTCTGCAGAAACACTTTGATTGACATTCTGCCTTTGTAAGTGTCATCAGAGGAGGAAAGCCCCTCTCATTAGTCACCATCTCTCCCTCATTAGCATAGGAAGTTAGACTTGTTTTTGAATCTGCCACTATGCTGACACACAGGCATTTGTAGCTCCGCCCGCTTTTGAAAGAGCATAATGTCATTTGAATTTAAAGCGACAGTCACCAAAACAGCAGAATTAGGATCAAAGCCTAAAAGGGTCAGTTTCAGAGAGTTATAAAACATTATTTGTGTGGTATTTTGAGCTGAAACTTCACATACACACTCTAGGGACAAATTACCGTAAACAAAAATGAGTAAATCCAATGAATCTTTTTTTGTGTGTGTATAAGGAGAGATGTTTAGAAGAGAGATGTTCAGAAGAGTCACTGTTTCCCCAGTGCAGATGTTTAATGCAGACGTGCTGTTTCCTCCAGACACACAGATCTGAGAGATGTGAAGACACACAGGTTAACAGCTGGACTTCAGTGGACGGAGGAATATGGCCATGAATAGAGGCCTGAATAGGTGAAGAAAAGGTAGTTCGACCCAGGTGAGCGTCTGGGTGAGACCTTTAAATTCTAGATGCAGATTTAGTAAACCACAGCATAATTAATTATTTTACTCAGCTTAAAAGATGAGCTGATTAAAAAGATGATAAATGAGCATTACACACCAAAATGGAAAGGAAATGCAATTCATATGAGAGTATATTAATATTGTATTTTAATGAATATTTTTTTTACATCAGTTATTGTATATTCTGTGATTTTATTTAAAAAAAAATCGTTTGATTTAATTTAATTTAATTTAATGTAATTTTTATTTAATTTAATTGATTTTAATTTATTATTTATTTTATAATTTATATTTAATTTTTATTTTATTTTATCTGATTAGATTTTATACATTAGTGTTCATTAAAATAGCGTTTAATGCAATTTGAAGGCTACTGTATGTTAGAATTGTTTTTTTTATTAACAATTATATATTTTAATGAATAAATATGATCTAATTATATTTATGTACTCACTTTATTTTTAGTTAAAGTTTTTGCTTCTTTTTTTACAGATGTTTGTAATTTTTATAAGTGGTTTTCATAGGTTTGTGTGTAGTATTTTTTTTTGTTTTTCATTTTAATTTAATATGTTCTCCCCGTGTTCGCGTGGGTTTCCTCCGGGTGCTCCGGTTTCCCCCACAAGTCCAAAGACATGCGGTATAGGTGAATTGGGTAAGCTAAAATTGTCCGTAGTGAATGAGTGTGTATGAATGTTTCCCAGTGATGGGTTGCAGCTGGAAGGGCATCCGCTGCGTAAAACATATGCTGGATAAGTTGGCGGTTCATCCCGCTGTGGCAACCCCAGATTAATAAAGGGACTAAGCCGAAAAGAAAATTAATGAATGAATGAATTTTAATTTAATTTAGCAGACATTTAGTTATATAAGCACATCAGGTTCATAAAAATGAATAATATGTCTTTGCAGCAAGCTGAAATAAATGATACAGTATATAAGAAAATTTTATTTTTATTATTTATTTTATTTTATACATTAGTGTTCATTAAAATAGCTTTTAATGCAATTTGAAGGCTACTGTATGTTAGAAATGTATTTTTTAAATGAATAATTATATATATTTTAATTAATAAATATTATATAATTATATTTATTTATTTATTTTATTTTTAGTTAAAATTGTTGCTTCTTTTTACCTTTTTTATGTGTATTTTTATGTGTATTTCATGGGTTTGTGTGTATTTTTTTCAGCAGACATTTAGTTTTAGTTATACATGAGGTAATTATTTAATTTAATTTAATTTAATACATTGGTGTTTATTAAAATAGCTTTTAATGCAATTTGAAGACTACTGTATGTTAGAAATGTATTTTTTAAAATAACAATGATATATTTTAATTAATAACTTCTATCTAATTATATATATTTATATATGTATTCATTTATTAATTTATTTAAATGTTTTTGATTCACTTAAATGTATTTATTTGTTATGCTTTTATCACCTATTTGTTTTTCATGCTGACTTTAAAGCACACTATATTTCTTTTGACCATTATATTTCAACCACTGCACAACAAGTATGTCAAAGACTGTTGGCAAAGCAAAGTGTCATTATTCTGTGGGAAGTGTGGTTGAATTTGGCCTCGGAGCTTTCCAAACACTTTGTGGTCAATCTGACGAAACATTAATCACTGTATTTTTCTGTTTCTGATCTAAAAATGCGGCTGCTAAACGCTCGGCTCCCTTGCGAAGCCAATAAATTAAATATTAGTAAACTACATATTTAAATTCCTTCCCCAGGCAGTTTTTTTATAGCATGTTTTGCTATTCTTGTGTACTATAATATTCACCATCCCATTTTCAAACTAATGGCTTGTTACAGCTTGGTTTTGCATTCCATTTGCCTTTCCTCCAGATTTCTTTATAAAACAAATTGCAGCTGAACTCTAAAGGGAGAAGTGGATGGAAATTTAAACTTTCTGAAGAGAACATTTTTATGTATTCAATTGTAAGCGATCAGGAAAGCAGGATTCATTTTAGTGTTTATTGAGGCACACAGAAAAACCAGTCATTTTCACCTCGAAGTCTCTCGTTTGATTCAAATTTGCCTATGCATTTTTGATGTCAGACGTGACTAATTATTCGGCAAAAAATATTTATATTTGGTTTAAGCATTCGTTCATATCCTTAAAGCTGTATAGGATTTACAGTAGCTGGAGCATTTATAATTCATGAAGGTAAACAAGCTTCATCATTAATTATATGTATTGGAATCATTGAGAAATTATTAATAACTTTCTAAGACGGTTCATGCAAATAACATCACTGAGATGTTTTAGGCCAAATACAAACGTATTAGCTTGAAAAGGCCTGTCATAAAAATACGTTCGAGGCATTTAATTGGTTGTTACTGCACTAAAACTGTTCATCAATCTATATTTTTTGGTATTTGAATGAATGATTTTTAGTTAGTGAATTATGGGCGACACAGTGGCTCAGTGGTTAGCACTGTTGCCTCACAGCAAGAAAGTCGCTGGTTCGAGTCCCAGCTGGGCCAGTTGGCATTTCTATGTGGAGTTTGCATGTTCTCCCCATGTTGCCGTGGGTTTCCTCCGGGTGCTCCGGTTTCCTCCACAGTCCAAACACATGCGCTATAGGTGAATTGAATAAACTAAATTGGCTGTAGTGTGTGTGTGTGTGTGTGAATGGGAGTGTATGGGTGTTTCCCAGTACTGGGTTGCAGCTGGAAGGGCATCCGCTGTGTAAAACATATGCTTGATAAGTTGGCGGTTCATTCCGCTGTGGCGACCCCTGATGAATAAAGTGACTAAGCCGAAGGAAAATGAATGAATGAATTATGAATTATTTCGGCAATTATCAACTGAAGCTCACAAAAAGATTTCAGAGTCACATTTCATTAAGTTTTGGATGTAAATCAATCACAAAATCTCTCCAGTCGTATTTAGAACAAGAATGGTTTGATTAAAAATGCAAATTTATTGTAATTGTAAATGTGTATGATGTATGGTTTGACCATAGGTTCATTTTGTACATAAATATGTGCAGTATGTTATGATGAATGACAATGAGATATTATTTCACCAGTATTTGGACATTTTATTCTCACAAAAGTTTTACTGGCGTCACGGTGGCGCAGTGGGTAGCACCATTGCCTTACAGCAAGAAGGTCGCTGGTTCGAAAGACGTCTGCTATAGGTGAATTGGGTAAGCTAAATTGGCCGTAGTGTATGTGTGTGAATGCAAGAGTGTATGGGTGTTTCCCAGTTATGGGTTGCGGCTGGAAGGGCATCCGCTGCGTAAAACATATGCTGGATAAGTTGACGGTTCATTCTGCTGTGGCGACACCAAGATTAATAAAGGGACTAAGCCGAAGGAAAATGAATGAATGAGTTTGAATGAAGTTTTACTGTACTATATACACTTGACTTGCTTTTATTATGCATTCATTTATTCATTTAATTTGATTAGTTTCTAATTATAAATTATTCGGGCACCAATTATCAACTGAAGCTCACAAAAAGATTTCAGAGTCACATTTCATTAAGTTTTGGATGTAAATCAATCACAAAATCTCTCCAGCCGTATTTAGAACAAGAATGGTTTGATTTGAAAATACAAATTAATTGTAATTGTAAATGTGTATGATGTATGACCTGACCTTAGGTTCATTTTGGTTTCATTTTGTACATAAATATGTACAGTATGCTATGATGAATGACAATGAGATATCATTTCACCAGTTTTATTTTCACAAAAGTTTTTTTTTTTAAACATTACAGCACTCTATACACTCGACTTGCTCTATTATGCATTAATGTATTATTATTCATTCATTCATTTTCTTTTCGGCTTAGTCCCTTTATTAATCTGGGGTCGCCACAGTGGAATGAACCGCCAACTTATCCAGCAGATAAGTTTACGCAGCGGATGCCCTTCCAGCTGCAACCCATCACTGAGAAACACCCATACACTCAATGCACACACATACACTACGGACAATTTAGCTTACCCAATTCACCTATAGCGCATGTCTTTGGACTTTTTGGGGAAATCGGAGCACCCGGAGGAAACCCACGCCAACACGGGAAAACATGCAAAATCCACACAGAAATGCCAACTGACCCAGCCGAGGCTCGAACCAGCGACCTTCTTGCGCCGCCCTAATTTATTATTAATTTAATTTGATTAGTTTCTAATTATGAATTATTTTGGCAACAATACCGCACAAAAAGTTTTCAGAGTCCCATTTCATTAAGTTTTGGATATATGTGTGACAAGAGTAGTTAAATTAAAAATAGTAATTAATTGTAATTTTAAATAATACATAATAGTTGGATTTGACCATAGGTTTTACCAAATAAGCACAAGTTAGAATAAGTATTTTCTTTTTCTTTTTTACATAAATATGTACAGTATGTTATGATGAATTCAAATGAGATATTATTTCAAATTTTAAATTTTATTTTCACAGAACTTTTTAACATTATAGTACTGTATACTTGCTTTTATTATGCATTCATTTATTGTTAATTTAATTTGATGCAGACACTAAAATCAAACATCTAATCTTTAAACTGTAAATATTTAAATTTTTGAATTTAATTTCTATTTTGTTGTAGTGTGAAATATGACAGTTTCTGGCCATGTTTTAAGCTTTAATGATTATAAAGTCCAAAAACTTTTTATGGATGGGATTTTTCTCCTTTTAAGTGAAAGGTTTTTTGGTAACGCTCATAAGACTGTCATTAAACTTTTATAATCATGACATGACATGAATGTGAATGAGATTTTATGCATGCTTATGACAACTGCTAGTATGTCATTGTAAATGCTAATTGTTTGTTATGACAACATGACATACACAAATACATCACAACCAGTCAGAACATTATTGATCCTGAGACCATTATAATTGTGTCATAATTATAAAGGTTTTATGACAGTCTTATGAGGTTTTTTTTACAGTCCAAAAAATCAAATATAGGCAAAACAAAATTAATATCTGGGGTTCCTGAAAATGCTTTGGATTAATTGTCAATTTTGTCACATGTACAGACATACAGAGAGTTGAAATTATGTTACTCTCAGACCCTGGGTGCGTACAGATAACAAAAAACACCACAAGAGGAATGTAAAAATGCATTGAATACAAAGAACTTTAGTTAAAATTAAAAACTAAAAATACCAAAACAATTTAAAATATATTATATACAAATAAGGGCACATAGCAGGTAGACTGTATTGTCTGTGTTGTAATGGTAGAGGGCAGACAATACAGCACAAAGTGACTAAAAGTTATTCATTCATTCATTTTCCTTTGACTTATTTCCTTATTTATCAGGTGTCGCCACAGCGGAATGAACCGCCAACTATTCCAGCATATGTTTGACACAGCGAATGCCCTTCCAGACGCAACCCAGTACGGTGGAACACCCATACAGTACACTCTTGCATTCACACACACACTCATACAGGCAATTTTGCTTACCCAATTCACCTATACCACATGTCTGTGGAATGTAGGGGAAACCGGAGCACCAGGAGGAAACCCACACGAACACGGGAAGAACATGCAAACTCCACACAGAAATGGCAACTTGTCCAGCCAGGACTCAAACCAGCGACCTACTTGCTGTGAGGGACAGTGCTAACTATTGAGCCACCGTGCTGTCCAACTAAAGGTTATAATGTTGTCAATTTCTGATTGTTTCACTTCATAACAGCCAATTTTAGTATTAATTTTGTTTTGCCTGTATATATATATATATATATATATATTTTGACTCTCAAAGTGCTGATATAGCCACTGCCTTGCGTTTCGTGAATCAACAAGGACCACAATTTCAGCTACAAATCATCTTGAATTTTTTTACTAAAGAAAAAAAAGTCACCTACATCTAGAATATAGCCTGAGGGTGAGTAAAACTGCACATTTTCATCTTTTTTTCTTTTTTTTAGGCGAGGTGTGAACTATCCCTTTAATACTACAGATATCTATCTTTCATTGCTTCTTTCCTCAAGTGAAAATATTTCCCATGAATCATAAATGGACGATACATTCTTTCCAAGCGTCTCAGACGGAGTGAAACTCTCAGCATTGTCAGTGTGAAAGCAGTCGAAACACCGGGGAATTTGCAGAAATTTCAAATCAATTCTATGCATTAGTTATTATCAGTGGCTTTGATAGACAGCAGACGTCTGCTCATTACAGAGCCAGTGCTGTCTGACCAAATCTACCGAGAGCACAGAGCCACCAGAGTCTCGCAGGTGAGGAGTCGGTAATTGTGATTTTTGTGCTTTTACACACTTCACATCCGTTTAAACATAAGAGCAGAACACAGAAATGCTTCTTTATAGTGTCATCATATATTGTTTATTACCATTATTGTGCATTTCCACTGTTAAATACAGTATCATTGAAACAAACATTTACAAAAAGAAAATGTACATTTTGGAAGATTGTTGATTGTGTGTTGATATTCATTAAAGTAGAAAAAAGATCAAAAGTTTAGTTTTGTTTTAGCTGTAGATCTCAAACCCATATAAAAATCTGATATATAGCAATATACAGTATGCAAATTACATGACACACAAGTTTGTGTTTGAATTTCACATATAAAACATTAAATATACAGTATTTCATTTGCAACGTATTTAAAATTACTGAAAAATGGGCTGTTTAATTTTTATTTTTTCAACCATTGGAATTGCAGATATTACATAGGTTCAATTATGTTAGCTGTAATGTTATATACTGTACGTTTGTATATGGCCATATATCAGATTTCCATTTGGGAAAGTAGAAAAAAAAGTCAAACAGAAGTTAACATCTCTATTCTTTTAAATGGCAACTCTGAATCTCTGGAAGTGCACTTTTGAAAGCTAATAACATGAGGGGGCCTAATAGTTAGAGAGCTGCTCCGGGTGTGTGTTCACTACTGTGTGTGTGCACTTGGATGGGTTAAATGCAGAGCACAAATTCCGAGTATGGGTCATCATACTTGACCACATCATGACTTTCACTTTGACTAATGTGACTGTTTAAACTATGTATCCACAATTAAATCCATCTTTCCTTTTAAAATAATCTGTCATTTTAATATCTGGAAACATCGTCTTTACTAAAATCTATTGAAATGTAAGCAAATTGTTTTGTCAGAATTCAGCTACATCTTAATGGTAGCCAACAGAGAAAGATGCTTTTTGACACTACAGTGGTGTAATTACAACTTCAGAAGGGACTAACTTGACTGTGCTAACCACATAAACCTTAACTCCTTGTTGCACCTGCCTAAACTTTAGCAATAGATGTTAAATCCTTATAGTAATTAGTATACACTACTACAGTGTAATATATACTAATATATGACCCTTGACCACAAAACCAGTCATAAGGGTCAATTGTTTGTAACTGATAATTTTATGACATTTTTACACAAAAGCTGCATAAATGAGCTTTCCATTGATGTATAGTGTGTTAGGATAGGACAATATTCATCTTAGATTAAACTATTTGAAAATACGGAATCTTAGGTTACCAAAAAAATTTTATATTGAGAAAATTAGCTTTAAAGTTGTGCAAATTAAGTTACATTTTAATTAAAAATTAACTTATTTACATATATAAACTTATTTACAGATATATTTACAGTAGGACAATTACCAAACGGCTTCATGGAACATGATCTTTATTAATATTGTAATGATTTTTGGCATTAAAAAAAATCTGTAATGTTGACTCACTGTATTGGTTTTGTGGTCCAGGGTCACGTATACATTTATATACTAATATGGAGTATATAGTATGTTATCATATAGTATACACAAGGTAAGCAGTCACTGGGGCTGTACCTTTATGAAAGGTACACGTATATCTAAAGGCTCCATATTGGTACGTAAAATATACATATTAGTGCCTAAAAAGTACAGAATGTACCTTTTGAAAGGATATTACCCCAATAACACTAACTTCTGGTTGCACATGGCTAAACTTTAGCAATAGATGTTAAATCCTTATAGTGATTAGTATACACTAATATAGTTTATTATATACCATCATAGAGTAGTACAAAAGTTGTCACTGGGCCAGTACCTTTACAAAATGTTTACTGGTACTTAAAATAGTACCTAAAAAGTACAGAAGTGTATATTTTGAAAAGAGATTGCCCCAGTGATGTCTATTATACCTTTATTTCTGAATATAGGACAGCAATGTAGTTTTAGCATTAGAAGGCCCCAACTAGACTGTGCTAACTTCTAGTCACACCTACCTAAACTTTAAAACTGACTGTTAAAACACTACGGTACATTTAGATGCTGCTGAGTGAAGCTAGCTTTGAATTGCATTCACACAGAGTTTAAAAAATTAAGCGATTTGACTCCGCTGTGAGGGGAAACGGCACACATCGGCGCAATTAGTTATGCAAATGCATCGCTGTGATTTGCAAAAGTTTCCTTTCATAACGTGACAGGAGACGGCGGAGCATTAACAAGGAGTGAGATATCCTCCAAGACGCCGGCATTATCTTCCAGGACAGAGGGCGCAAATTCCCTCTCTCAGGTGGATGATTAAAATCAATTAAATCACTCCAGCTATGTCAGCCTAGGGATTCTTCTGACGAATGAAATTATGCTAAGAAAAAGGAGGGAGAGAGCGAGAGAGCCGCAGAAACGCTCGGCTCTCCCCAGGCCTGTCTCGGCATCACTCTCCCCCACAAATGAGATTAAAATGTGCAGCGCAGGGATTTCAAAGGGATATTTTCCATAAGAACATGAAAAGTCCTCAGAAGCCAGTGTAAAGAGACCTGAAAGCCTCTAGCGGGAAGCCCTGTCAGCCAACCCCCATCTCACACCACTGCTGCCACAAAAAAAAAAAGAGAGAGAGAAGGGAAAGTTACCCGTACACGCGCTCCTGTGCTCCCTCTGTTAAGATATAAATAAACACAAACCCACCCGACTCAACAAACATTACCATGCACACCTCTGTCTGTGTGAAGCAGCCGTGACATGTAACCAAACAGGCCCGTGTCGAGGCCACTTGCTCCCGTGTGTTGTTGACAGTCGCCTGATTTCCCTCTGTCACTGCGCAGTGTTGTTCTTCTGCTTTAAGACGCCTCCATCACTGTCTGTTAAGGAGCAGAGGTGCAGATGAATGCATTGAGATGCTGTGTCAGTTACACGGTTGTTGCTTACAAGCAGAGATTGAAGTCATTAAAGTGTGATTCAGCAATTGCAGATTATTCTGGCTCCATTTAGGCTCTGTTTTTACCTGGTATGGCTTACAATACCCCAGAGTGTATAATGATTAAACATATATTGCTAAAGTTTAGGCAGGTGTAACTAGGAGTCGATGTTTAAATGGTTAGCATAGTCTAGTTAGCAAGTTGTAACTACACTGTAGTGCCAAAAATCATCTTTTTTGGTTGGCTGCTGTACGTAGTTTTGTATTCTGACATAATCAAAAAGATCACAGATTAATGCACTGATAAGCTAGGTCTGTAACACGGTTAAAAGCAAAGTTTGGAGTCATTGAAGTGTGATTCAGCAATTGCAGATTACTCTGGCTTCATTTAGGCTCTGTGTATGGTTACAATAACCCAGAGTGTATAATGAATTCACATATATTGCTAAAGTTTAGAAAGGTGCAACTATGTTTAGCTGTTTAGCATAGTCTAGTTAGTAAGTTGAAACTACACTGTAGTGCCAAAAGTTTTGTATTCTGACAAAATCAGAAAGATCACAGATGAATGTGTCTGTGTCTGTATCACGGTTGCTTACATGCAAAGTTTGGAGTCATTGAAGTGTGATTCAGAGTGTATAATGATTTATTTAATTCAATTCATGTATATATTTATTGAAGTGAATCAAAAAAACTATTCAAAAGACAAGAATGTGTGTTGTTTAATAGTTTTAGGACAACTTTAACGAAAGGTTTTGATTCACCTTCCTTTCCTTAGGCTTAGTCCCTTATTTATCAGAGGTCAGCACAGCAGAATGACCCGCCAACTATTCCGGCATACTTTTTGATGCAGCGGATGCCTCACCTCAAATGTTGACTACTATATACCGCTGTTCTGTCAATTTGTCCTACCTTGTCAGATTGTCCTACCTCCCATTCAAAAAGTAGGTAGCACATTTTGATGACCCAATATGCTACCCATAAGATTTTGCTACCAATGCAAATTTTAACATGGAGTAGAGTGGTATGAAGCCGTAATATCACCCTAACCAACCTAATCCCTAACCCCAACCTCAGAACCTCAGTGTTGGTAGCATAATCTGATGGGTAGGATAAAATGTCAGGACAACGGCCCATACTGTAGATGTCAGAAATCGGAAAAGTTGCCAAACAAGCATTAAAACATTTGACTGGATTTCTCATATTAGTGAATGTGCACAAGCAGCCATAACATACCATTTTCTCTAAATCTTTACTTTAATGGATGTTTTTTTGAAGCGGGATTTAATCTTTGCTGTCTGAATTCATGGGTTTGGTTTGAAGGTGTGAAACCTTTCATTCTGAAATGGCAAAATATAGTTTTGTTTTTCTCCTTTTTAATACAGGCCCCTGGTCTTGTTTTCTGGTTTTACTAAGAAATACATCAGATTATGTAAGTAAATGGGCTTTTGGGCCTCAAGGTAAACATGAAATGGCATTTCATGGTAACTTTTTAGTTGCAATGAAAAAGCAAATAGTGGCAGATGAGATGTGTGATGTATAAACGAGTAAAAGGGAATCTCAAAAACAGTTGGTTTTATTGGTGGTTGATTGGATGGAGTCAGATCTCAATATAATTAGAGAAGCCTGCTATAGGGTGGCACGGTGGCTCAGTGGTTAGCACTGTCGCCTCACAGCAAGAAGGTCACTAGTTCGAGTCCTGGCTGGGTCAGTTGGCATTTCTCTGTGGAGTTTGCATGTTCTCCCCGTGTTGGCGTGGGTTTCCTCTAGGTGCTCCGGTTTCCCCCACAATCCAAACACATGCGCTATAGGTGAATTGGGTAAACAAAATTGGCTGTAGTGTATGTGTGTGAATGTGAGAGTGTATGGGTGTTTCCCAATACTGGGTTGTTGCTGGGCATCCGCTGCGTAAAACATAAGTCGGAATAGTTGGCAGTTCATTCCACTGTGGCGAGCCCTGATAAATAAGGGACTTAGCCGAAGGAAAATGAATGAATGAATGAATGAAAAACATATGCCGGTATAAAGATTTGTATTGGTATAAAGATCATTGGTATAAAGATTTGTTTGCATCCTATTTTTAGAGCCCTGTTTTTTTATTTTATTATTATTATTATTATTTTTTTAGGCCATTAAACAATAAGCACTAAATCCTCTCAGCATGTCTTACAATATTTTAGTAAGGAAGCAATTTACTAAAAAGATTCAGAATGTTTCATAGCAACACCTTGGCAACCAGGTTTACATTGGCAAAGGCCTTTGCATGTAAAAATGTAGTTGTTACACATATTGTTTGAGTTAAAGCTTTCATAAAATAGCATAGCTGCTGAGATTTATAGACCGTTAGTTTAAATTGGCAGTAAGACAGCGGCGTCATTTACGACGAGATAGAGAAGGAGCATGCTGAGGTCTATTTCTCAGCAGACGCAGGAATCTTTGCCCTCCTGGAATAATGTAATATATGATGTTCTGTAGAGTGCACCGAGTGATCACATTTGGACGTAGAAAGATGATAAATGTATGTTGAAACGATGTAAAAGTGTCTGAACAGGGTATTGTCAGGGATTTCAGCCTGCCGCGCTTCCGCAATAACCGCCCAGATCCCTCTTTGAGCTGTTCAGATCTATTTAATGCCTTATTATCTGAAAAAATATACAGCGCCTATTGCCTCAAACTCTGGCAGCCCTTTGTCTCCTGACAAATTTACCTATTCTCCAATTCTGGTGATGCGTTTCAGGAGCGAGCCTCTGTCAATCCCAGTTAAAGACAGCATCCCCTTCTTTTTCGGCTGCGCAAAGCTTTTGATATAGAGCCCGGCCGTAAAGCTTGAAAGAGAAGAAATATATTCAGTTACCCACGGTCGCCTAGAAGAGCCTGTCTGAGAAAACGGTGTATTGAAATGGCTAATTAACTGACAGTGTCCAGTCAATTCGCTTTGCTAAACCTGCAGATCACCTCAGCTGAGGGTTCGTCCCTGGGGCTCGTTTGACATGCACACTTTTTATGGCCCCTAAGAATGATTTTAGCAGACAAGGCTTTGTGCTGGATGGGATCTCCACACCTCCGATAAGTCCGTGTATCTTCTTTTTATTGGAGTATGAAGGGGAATGCCAATGAAATTTTTATTCCGGCTGAATTTCAGACGGACAGTGCACGTTCCCGTGGGGTGGGCGAAATGCGGCCCGGGCGTGAGCAGCAGCGGGCAAACTGATTCGCAAAACCGGCAAGGGATGAATCAAAGGAGGATGGAGATGTTCTGTTTCTCTGTTTCTTCTGCCATTGGGAGCTGTTACGCTTGTATGTGAGGAGTTTAGCTTTCACTCCGCGTTTTTTGACAAACAAAAGCAACAGACAATTGTTCTGTCTTTCTGTTTGCGTCGTTTTTTATTTTATTTATTAGTATTGAAATCTGGTTCAGTTTTCTTTAGTTGATTTCTTGCAACTCAGCGCATAGTATGTTGATAAAAGTGCATGTATAATTGCATTAATTCCATATTTCTAAAACGTTTATAGTTTTTGTATCTGTGTTTATCTCTTTTGTACATTTCTATTTCACATTGCACATTTGATTTTTTTAATAAACAAATGCATAGGTTTTCTATTATTTCTATCTCCTGTAGATTATTTATTTGTTTATTCTGGAACATACATTGTATATTATTCAGGCCCGTAGCCAGCCTGGTGAAATGGGTGGTTGTTTTTTCTCAAAAAGTGGACCCTTTTCCCATTTTCTATTTAATTATGAGATTTAAATAAATTTTAAGCACTATTTTTTAGCTGGATTAGCTTGTCGGATGGTCATCATAACCACACTTTTTGATGTACTAAAAATATTTCCTAAAGATTTAGAATAAAGAAGAAAAAAACTATTATTTTTAAAATACAAATTTATTACATCATATATCATTCATTCATTCATTTTCTTTTCAGCTTAGTCCCTTTATTAATCTGGGGTCGCTACAGCGGAATGAACCGGCAACTTATCCAGGATATGTTTTACGCAGCGGATGCCCTTCCAGCTGCAACCCATCACTGGGAAGCACCCACTCCCATACACTCCCATTCACACACATACACTATGGACAATTTAGCTTACCCAATTCACCTATAGTGCATGTCTTTGGACTGTGGGGGAAACCGGAGCACCCGGAGGAAACCCACGTGAACATGGGGAGAACATGCAAACTCCACACAGAAATGCCAACTGACCCAGCTGAGGTTCGAACCAGCGACCTTCTTGCTGTGAGGCGACAGCGCTACCCGCTATGCCACCGCGCCGCCCTTACATCATATATGATTTTTTTTTTTTAAAGAATCCATTTTAAACTAAAAACAAGCCTTTGTCATTTATTAGGCAAATTATAAATTACAAACTGGCCAGCACATTCAACTTTCCTCAGTCAGAATTTGGCCATTTGAATAATAATAATAATAGTAATAATAATAATAATAATAATAATAATAATAATAATAATAGTAATAATAATAATAATAATAATAATAATAATAATAATAATAATAATAATAATAATAGTAATAATAATAATAATAATAATAGTAATAATAATAATAATAATAGTAATAATAATAATAATAATAATAATAGTAATAATAATAATAATAATAACGTAGAGCTTCACAATTTTTCTAGCCTTTCTTGTGAAAAAGTACATTTTAAAAGTCATGGAAACAACAATAGCCAAAATAGTATTCAAATGAATTTTAATATGGTCTGCTTTTGGTGCTTCACACCTTTTTATTGGTCTTTTTTTGGTTTGTTTTAAGAATAAGGTCCAAGATTTAGAAAAAAGTAAACTGTTTTCTCTATTTAAAAACAATACATTAGTGAAAGATGCCATCATTTACATCAGATTGTATGTTTTCTTGCACAGCTGGATGTTGGACTCATGAAAAATAATTGTTTGCATTGGGAAAAACTGATTAGCTGAAGTCACGACAGCCGACAGAGGATTCGGCATGGTCATAAAGCCTTTTCAATGGGTTATTTTCACTTATTATGATGGCATAGCATTCAAAATAAGATAAATGAGCTCATGTATAGGACAAATTCTGGACCTTTGTCAGTGAGGGGTGGGTCTTTCAAACCACCCGAACCCCCCCTTGCTACGGGCCTGTTATTTCTATAACCTTTATAAAATTTATTACATTATGTCAACGTTTTTTAATGCTTTTTATATATTTTTTTAGGTTTGTTTTTAACTTCAATCACCCTTTCTTTCTATTAATCCATCCATCCATCCATCCATCCATCCATCTTTTTTCTTTCTTTCTTTCGACAATACCCAACTTGTCTACTTCTGTCCTTTATATTCTTTTAAACATTTTGTTTGATATTTCAGTTATGTTTTATTTTATTAATTTCTATTTCAATTTATTTAGTTTGTTTGAAATATGGAATATGAACTGAAAACACTAATATATGAACCCACAAAGCGTTTTAGGTTAATAGCCATGTTTTTTCCACCCCGAATTTCTATCTTCAGTGTTTTCTTAACTGACACCTTTCATTTTACTCATCTGAGCACAGATTTGATTATTCCTTAAACCTGCCACCTTAAATTATCATTTTAATAGTAACATCAGTATGGCAGGAACACGTCATTAGTCTTAAGAGCAAAGTACGAATCAGATTTTTTATTTCTTTCATCTTAAGCAAGGCGGCGGCGCTCCGTCTGAATTCAGCCAGTGATTACATGTCTAATGAAAACTATCTCGGTTGAATTTCCAAAGTAAATGCAATTTAAATATCTATTTATCTGTCTTTGAGAGTGGCTTTGAGCTATTAGTTCATGTGAACAGGTCTGGCCTGTTAATTTTCTGCCTCTCCTTGAGCTCAGACGGATTCAGGGAGGGACGCCGTTCCCCCAACGCCACCCTGAAACTCGGCAGTGGAAATGAATAATGCAGTCCACCAACCCCCATCACACACACACACACACGGACACGCACACACCGCAGGGCCTGAAGTGCTGTGGGTTCAAGTGTGCACACTTGAGGGGCACCGCCAGTATCAGCGCACAATTATCTGGTGAATTTGTACACTTTATTACAGGAGCTCCGCTGGGCAAATAGTGTCACAACACAGAGACTGGCCCTTCAAAAGCATATTTAGCTAATAAGAGCAAATTAATTAGAGTAGAATGAGCTTAGCAGGGGGACACTGGCGGGCAGTCAGCGTGTGTGTTTGATACAACACAGCCGTGACATCTAAAATACAACATTAGACGGACTGAGACAGAGAGCAGGGTGCTTTCACAGACAATGTGGAGATTAAAATAAGCTTTGTAGGTGAGATATATTCTCAGATCTCAGGTTAATATGCTGAGAAAACTAAAAGCAACTATTTTAGATTTAGATTCCATTGCAATGTGTTAACTCTGTGGCTCTATCAAAACATTTAATAAACCCAAACCAGCCTGAGGATTTTCTCCTACTCTTGCACTCGCAGATCTTTTTCACTGAACCATCAATGAGAGAAGGAGTCTTTTTACCAAACTCAAACAAGATTTTATCATTATTTTGTGTTTTAATCACAAATATCATATATTATTACATCTACAGTAGGTAATAACTCAGGAGTAGAAGATGCCCGTTACTCTCACTGTTACTGGCTTAACATTTCTGCATATTATTACCATTTTAATTTCCAACTTTAAATTTATTTCCAAAAAAGTATATACTATAGTATATTGTGGAATATCCATCCGTCTATCCATCTATCTGTTCATACATCTATCTACTGTATCTGTCTGTCCATTCATCCAACCATTTGTCCATCCATCCATCTATCAGTCCATTCATCCGTCCATCCGTCTGTCTCTCCGTCTATTCAATTGTCCATCTCTCTATTCATACATTGTTCTATCTGTCTGTACGTCTGTCAGTTCATCCATCTGTCCGCCTAGCCATTCATCTTTCCGTTCGTCTGTCCTTCCATCTATATGATTGTCCATCTTTCTATCTATCCATTGTTCTGTCTGTCAGTCCGTCTAGCCAGCCATCCATCCATCCATTCGTCTGTCTGACCATCTGTTCATCCGACCATCTGATTGTCCATCCATCCATCCATCCATCCATCCAATTGTCCGTCCATCTGATTGTCCGTCCATCCATCCATCCGTCCATTCATCCGTCCGTTCATCCATCCATCCATCCATTCATCCATCCGATTGTCTGTCCATCTGATTGTCCAATTGTCCGTGCATCTGATTGTCTGTCCATCCGACTGTCCGTCCATCCGATCATCCGATTGTCCATCCATCCATCTGACTGTCCATCTGTCCATCCATCCATCCAATTGTCCGTCCATCTGATTGTCTGTCCATCCGATCATCCGATTGTCCATCCATCCATCTGACTGTCCATCCATCCGTCCATCCATCCATCCATTCGATTGTCCATCCATCCATCTGACTGTCTGTCCATCCTTCCATCTGACTGTCCATCCGTCCATTCATCCATCCATCCATCCGTCTGTCCAAATTTTTTAAAACTCTATTTTTTTTTACTTGATGTTTCAGCAAGATGTTAAAACTGCAAACTTTATGTTTCCAGAGTGTGTCTGTGATCAAGCGTGTGTTTGTTGAGGCCATGTTCAGTATGCAGATCCCGCCGGTGTAGGGGGCAGCCGTGCCCTGTGGACAGATTAACAACTGATTGTGCACCGGGGAATAAGACAAGGACGCCAGACCGCCAACTTTGACTCAGCAGTGACAAGAGCTCAGCGGTGTCAAACACACATCAGCCACGTGTCTGCTCTTTGATTTAAGACTGTAGCTGCGAGCGAGAGGACGATGCATTTGTGTGTGTGTGTGTATGTGTGTGGGTGTGGATGCGTGTGTGTGCGTGTGTGTGTGTGTGTGTGTGTGTGTGTGTGTGTGTGTGTGTGTGTG
>CAIGQV010019178.1:4377799-4380816 GCA_903798115.1 Danio jaintianensis | reverse complement strand
GTGTGTGTGTGTGTGTGTGTGTGTGTGTGTGTGTGTGTGTGTGTGTGATGGGGTTAGCAGACTTTCACAAGATAAAGCATGGAGGCGAGGAGGAAGCCCCGAATGTCTTTACCTCTGTTTGTTAAGAGTTTTAAGCAAAGGTCCCAGCGGCCGTAAACTCCAGACTGATCAGGAAGAGACCCGAGACCCTGTGGATGAAGAAAAACCACAAAGCATCTTTAATGCAAATACCAAATGTCAAAGCCTTGCATTTGACAAAGAGTTTTCAACATAATGATAATTTATGAATAATGAGGTTTTGTTGGAAAGTGCAATGC
Source organism: Danio jaintianensis (assembly GCA_903798115.1). Taxonomy (NCBI): domain Eukaryota; kingdom Metazoa; phylum Chordata; class Actinopteri; order Cypriniformes; family Danionidae; genus Danio; species Danio jaintianensis. The sequence continues at coordinate 4,380,499 of CAIGQV010019178.1, read as the reverse complement.
AACAAAGAATAGACCTCTAGTTTTATAGATTCTGATTGGATGAGCCTGAAGATGCAAATGTAGAATTGCACAATATGTAAGTTATACTGTATGGAACATTAGAAGCGGATCAAAACATTTAATCAAAGTTGTTCTACAACTATTGAACAACACACATTCTTGTATTTGGAGAGTTTTATAAAAAAAAATTGATCCACTTTAAATGATGTCTGTTTAACATTTTTTGTGTTTTTTAATCACATTTTACATTGTGCATACTACAGTATGTTGTAGTTACTTTTTTAAAGTATCTTATTTTTAACTATAATATTTTAAAAAATAGACAATGTCATGACAAATGTTTTTTTGTTGAATTTTTACAGCAATTTTTTTTAGTTGTACAAAGTTTAGCTCAATATATTTTGACTGATATAAGTTGAGATGACTAGAAAAGTTAAGTCGATTCAACAACAAAAAAAATGTAGGCAGCAAGATTTTTTTTTTACAGTGAAACATTGCACACACACAACTTGCATTAGCACATGCAATATATTGTGAAGAAAATGAAAACTGCAACTGAAACAAGTCTGATTTTGCATGAGATGGATCTGCATCAAAAAGTGCCAGTTCAATGCTGCTACCACATAACAAAGCAAGATCCACTTTTTTTTTTTTTTTTTGTACAATTATTCAATCCATCTGGAATGACTTACGATTAATGGTCTGGCTCTGGCGTGTCATTTAATCAATCCTTCTGACCTTGACTCACGTCGTAGTGGCTTTGTGAAGAAACGGGCCTAAGTCTGCTGCATGATTCTGTCTGGGATGAAAGATGTATTGACCTAAGGCTGTTTCACATGCATACAGTTTTGCTCCTTTAAAAGAAATGTGGGACAATATAATGTCATTGTCTTGTCAAAGCATAAATTATTCAGCCCCTCTCCGCAACAAAGCTTTCATTTTCCGGCGTTCACTCTCAAAAAAACTGGAATCGCTTTGCCGTTTCTTCTCCTTTATTCATGACAAACTTGCGTTGAAACTTTAAATTAATTATGAAAACAAAAAATATATTTAGTTCCTGTCTGAGAATCCCCGGTACCCCAACAATGCCCTCGGTGCACTGTTCTGTCACAAAATCAAAATGAAAGACAAATGGAAAGTCTGAAGGCAGAGCGTGGAGAGTTCCTCTCCAAAACTTAACCTCATCATCTCAAGAACAAAGGTGACGGAACATCAAAACAAGGACGGGACACATCGCTGATGTATTTTTCCACTTGATGAGCAAGTAAGAAAAGCCTTCTTGTGACTATCAAACATATATATATGTAAGCTATATATATATTTATTATTATTATTTTCTGTTCGCTGGGACGTGGGCTTGTGCGATCGGGAGTCAGCGGGGAGGAGGGGGGGCCAATACATTTTTAATTTGCTCTGCAAGGAACAAGGGTTTGCTACTCAGATGTTTCCTGCATCTCAAAGCCAACTTCAGCTCAAATCCCACGTGGTCCGAGGAAAACAATCAAAGTGATGAACAAAATCTGAGCATCCAGCGTGACGCCATGAAACTCAGGCACTTTGATGGAGGCAAATGACAGATATTCCCTAACCATTGTTAGATTTCTTTTAGACTCCAGCACCTGTGATTCAGATGAGGCCTGGTCTGACATGAAGCTACCACGAGATCACAAATTACTCCATTTTGCTCAAGTTATTAATTGTTTCATTCTTACTTTTTAGTCATAGCATCGTATCACCTTTTCTTAGCGCCAAAGCAATGCTGTGAGTTTGACTGAATCCGCTCATTTGTTACTCAGCAAATGTTTGTTCAGTTATTAATTTAAGCCTAATTTAAATAAATGAGATCTTACATGATGTTCTAGGTTGTCTTTGAAAGCCTGAACACTGATTTTTATGTTAAGGATAAGGTTTTTTGTTGTTTTTTTTGCTCCCAGAAATGTAAAAAGATGTGACATTTATTTTCTCATCTCTCTTCTGTTCTACGCACCAAAGGCTAATGTTCAAAATAATCCCAAAAGTGCTTTTCAAATAGTAATTTGATGACTGCAGTTTACTTAATGGCCACCAGTGTTGCTATTAACCCTTTAACTGCCTGCTCTACCAAATGGTTGATCATATTTTGACTGCTTTAAATAATGGTTTACACAACACAGCATTGTTGGTTTACAAAAAAAATCAAACAAACATAATTCTGTTGCACTACTACACTTGATTTTGGTTTTATTGTAAAAACAACAACAGCAACAACAACAACAAAACATGTTTAATGAGAATCTGAAATATTTTATGGCATACTTCAAAAAATAAAGATGATTTAGTATTCAAAAATGTTTTATTTTGAATATATCTTTAAATAAATAGGTCTTACACCTCATATTTTCTGATTTTCCATAGTATATGTATTAATTCCGATACTTTTACCATAAACCGACTTATCAACCATTTGGTAGAGGTTGATATTTTAGAAATTATGGGATGTGTTGAAAAAAAAAAATGCATTGAGTGTGTTAACTAGCGACATAAGGAGTTAAATTTTTTAAGAAATGTTTTTGGATTCTACATAGACATTTCAAACTCTGTGTAAACTGAGATGAAAATTTCCTGCTGACTTCCGTATTTCCAGCTGAAAACACAGCAAACTAATGGTGGGTTATGATGTGGTCTATTATGTATTATTCTGCTCAAGCCGTCAAACTGACA
>CAIGQV010019178.1:4370299-4372799 GCA_903798115.1 Danio jaintianensis | reverse complement strand
GTGTCACTATACACTTGCAATGTGATAATTGCTGTTGGTAGGTGGATGTAAGGGTGTTGATCTTTGTTGCTATGCATTTATTATATGAATGCTAGGAAATTGTATGGGGTTGTTAGGGTGTAGCTAGATAGAATCCAGGTTAATCCATGTTGATATGTTGCTATACAGTTACTAGGGGTATGCTAAGGTATTGCTGCTTACTAAGGCGATGCTATGCAGTGGCTTTAAGGAAGTTGTGGGGGTTGCTAGGGGGTTCCTATGCAATTGAAAGGGGAATGCTTGTTGATGTTGTTGTGGGTGGCGTATTAGTAAATGTTTGTGTGTATATATATATAATGAGTATTTTTTTTTACCCTTTTTTTAATATTATTTTTTATTATTATATTAGTATTTTGTCATGTCTAGATATGAATTAAGAATTGTTTTAGTTTATGGAGTTGTTTAACACAAACAACACAAAGTGCTATACTTATTGTTTAGAGTTTGTACAAGTCACTAACCGTGACTCTGAATACCAGTGATAGCAAACACCTTATTAGCAAACTTAGCAATCGCCTCTAATTAAAATAGCAACAATAATATAGTTTAATTACCGGCTATTGGCCAAAACAATATTACTCAGGAGGTGCAATGCAATTACACTAAGATAGCATTGCTGATTTTGTTATATCTTTTATGGGCATTTGCAGGTTTTGGTATCCAGGGTGCAAACGGTTGCTTTGGGAGTTTTGAAAGTGGGCTACGACTGTTTAACATATGAAGGACATTTTTAATTACTATTTTTGTTTTTGGCTTACACTAAAGTGTTTTAACATTTCATGAAGCAAAGTGATTTGGGCAAGATACCTCTGACGTTATATCACCCTAATAGCCGCTGTTAAATACACAGGAGTATTATGTTGTCAAGGCTGTATTTGGTACTGTAACACATAACAAAACTGTTTTAGCAATTAGAAGTCAGGAACTAAATTAACTTCCCCCTTTTTTTTCCCGGAATATCAATAACTGTGCGTGTGCAAGAGTTTGTGCCGATTAGAGTGAGGGCTGTTTTTATAATTGCTTTTCTCCCTGTGGCAGCGAGGGCCCTGAGGGTCAGATCTGAAGAACCGAAGCGGGTTCTCCAGGGGAACCGCACGGGACCTGCAGACGCAGATTAATTGTGTGAGGTTCTGGGGCTTTAATTTGCAGGGGAGGAAATGACTGTGTAACCTAATTAAACACTGACTTGTTTCAAATATCTGTCCAGCTGCAACCTGAACGTGGCATCGCACAATGTCGCTGCCCGTAATTGGCTTGTATGCAGTCGGAAAGCGAAAGGGTGGGATTTAGGGGGGCAACGGGGTGCGGATGACACAGAGAAGGGGTAGAGCCCGATTTCCTCAAGTGATCAATTTAAGGGAAAACTCTGTTGCTCTTAACAGCGGCAACATCTTTAGCGCAGACGGCAGCCCATCGCTAATTAGCATCTGCATTTATAAATGTACGATCATTGTGCACAGCTGGAAATCTTTTATAGGAACATCCCAGTCTGGGATTATGGGACGACAAGGATAAAAATGTCTGCAGTGGTGCATCATGGGATACCTGTAATCATGAACGGGTCAAACAGTGCCCGACATCAAATATCTGAGGATGCTGTTTTAAAAATAGCATTACAAAAATCTGAGAATATGCAAGTTCCGATTTTTTTTCTCGAATGATTCTCTCTTGAAGCTTTTATAAATGCTTATTCTGCAAAATAATCAAAAATGAAAAAATAAAAGGTAACTGCACCTTTGTAGCTGACAAATTATAAGAGAAAAAGTTCAAGTTACTTTTTTTTTAGGCAGAAAGATGCTTTTTTTCCTCATGGTTCTGAACTTTTTTCTTTCTTTTGCAAGTTATTTCTCATACATAAGTTTCTTATTTATATGTAACAGTTGTTTTTTTTCTGCTACCGAGCTCAAAATAGGCTTTTTTATTTAAAGTCACAAATCTATATCTTGCAGTTGCAAGTTTTAAGCTCCCTATAACTTTTTTTTTTTTTTTGCATATTTAACGTTTTAAAACTCACAAAGTTTAAGTTTTAAACTCACAATAAGACTTTTCAAGTTATAAAGATTAAAACTTTTTTTCTAAAAGTGCTGAATTTATACTTACAAGTATATTGTGTTTTGGAATTGTGAGACATTTAACATTGTGAGTACATTTCACAATCTAACCATTTCTTTTTATACATGATTTATTGCTTAAAAAGCATTACTTGATTAGCATGCAAGTCATAGATGGTGTTTTCGTGATTGTATGGTCTGCTTTTGTCAATTTTGATTCTTGACAGATCTCCCACTATATCAACTGTATTGAAGAAGAGTATAAAAGCATTGAGAATGTGTGAGTGACATTTGCACCAGTAAATAATTTTTATTTTTTAGTGACTTAGTGATGGTCATGATGTAGTGAGTGTGTGGTCATCCTCTTTGTGTGTGTGTGTGTGTGTGTGTGTGTGTGTGTGTGTGTGTGT
>CAIGQV010019178.1:4349335-4363645 GCA_903798115.1 Danio jaintianensis | reverse complement strand
TTTTTTTTTTTTTTTTTTTTTTTTTTTTTTTTTTTTTTTATTATTATTATTATTTTTTTTTTTATCAATATACAGTTATATTGTCACTACAATATACAGTTGAAGTCAAAACTATATTAACTTTTTTTTTCTTTTTCAAATATTTCCCAAATGATGTTTAACAGCAATTAATTTTTCACAGTATTTTTTTCTTCTGGAGAAAGTCTTATTTGTTTTATTTCGGCTAGAATAAAAGCAGTTTCTAATTTTTTAAAAACCATTTTAAGGTCAATATTATTAGCCCCCTTAAGCAATATTTGTTTTCGATTGTCTACTGAACAAACCATTGTCATACAATGCCTTGCCTAATTACCCTAACTTGCCTAGTTAACCTAGTTAAGCCTTTAAATGTCACTTTAAGCTGTATAGAAGTGTCTCGAAAAATATCTAATAAAATATTATTTACTGTCATCATGGCAAAGATAAAAGAAATCAGTTATTAGAAATGAGTTAATAAAACTTTTATGTTTACTATTATGTAAAATGTCTGTATACACTACAGGTCAAATGTTGAAGAGATTTTTTTTTTTATGCCTGCCTATACCTATTTATATATAATTACTATATATTTATTATATATTATAAATTTCAAATAGTTATTTTGTAGTTATTTATTAATATTAATATATTAATTATTAGAATAATTTATTCCAGTGATGTAAAGCTAATTTTTATAATCATCATTACTTCAATTTTCAGTGTCACATGATCTTTCAGAAATCATGCAAATATGCTGATTTGGAGTTACAGCTTCCACAAAAATATTAAGCAACATATAAAGCAACTTAATACTATTATGAAGCAAATATATTGCTAATTGTTTCTAACAGATCATGTGACACTGAAGAATGAAGTGATGCAGGTAAAAATTAAGCGGTCATATCCAAGGAATAAATTACATTTTGAAATATATTATGATAGAAAATTTATTTTGAAGTAGAATAATATTTTACAATACTTATGTACTTATGTTTGATTAATTAAAGTCCATTTTGGGGGATTTAAGGCATGTTTGACCATTTAATAGCCCACATTTTTGTTGGTATATCACAGTTTCCACAAAATAAAAACAATTATATATAATATAATATAAAAAATACATACATACAATATATACAGCAACAAAAAACAAAATAAGCATATAATCATGATTTATGAAGGTGACAATTAAGACTGTAGTAATGATGCTGAAAATGTAGCATTATACATCAGTATACATCCAAATACAAAATATTTATTTCAAATTGTAATAATATTTTACAATTTTCCAGTTTTTGCTTTATTTTTGATCGTCCTCTGTGAACATGAGACATCTTTTAAAAATATCTTTTAACTTATGTTCTTTTAAATTATCCAAAATTAAGGTGTGTTAATACTCTAATTAAACCTTAAATATATGTATGACAAATATTAAAGAGGAAATTAAAACTCCTCTTATGAAATATAAAAAAGTGTGAGCAGGGCAGTAATGAACTGGTATTTTCATCATAACTGTTACTATATTGTGTCATTTAGAATGCTGGAACTCTATATTGACCAATGAGCAGCCAGGACCGTAACTCTTGGATCTCTAATGTTGTTTACAGTGCATTGCCTCTCTCTCTCTCTTTCTGTTTCCCTGTTTCTTTTTGCAGGAGCAGGCGAGTGAGCGGAGGGTCCTGGTGGCAGATGGGCAGGAGTATCAGGGATTGACTAATCCCAAATCTGCCGTCTCCTCACCACAGCGAAACCAGGGGAGAGGCGCGAGCCAGCTGCCACATCCATGCCTTTCATGCTCGTCTGCACACAACAGCTGCACCAGGCCTGCCTGCTTGCTTCTAAATTATTAAACATCTTTTTAGTTTGTTCCAGATGCAGAGCCCGATGTGCTTACCGAGGCCTTTGTGCATTTTACGTACCGTTCCTTTTCCCCTCCTCTCATCAGAATGCTGTTTGTAAAAGTCATTATCCCATCTGCGACGCCAGTTTGGACAAAACAGCCCAAGACGGATCCAGCTCGTTCCTCCTTCCCGGGACAGTTTGACGGTGATGATGGAGGGCGGCAGGGGTTTATGCTTCTGTCTCCACCTGTAAGCCATACAGTAGTTATAACTACAGTCAAAGCAGATATCATTTTTGTTTATTATTCTAATCTTAGTTAATGTTGCTAAAAAAAAACTTGGTAAAAAAAACCACTTTAAAATAATGGTCCATTAGTCCATTAATGTATTTACTAACATGAACAAACACTTAGTAATCAGGGTGTCTTAATCAGGGTCTTAAAAAGTCTTAAATCTTAACTAAATTTTAGGCCTTAAAAGTTCTTAAATTGACTGAAATATTGTGTTGTAGGTCTTAAATCATTTTTAAACAGGTCTTAATTTTCCTATGTCCATGTAAAGCTAGACAATCTGGCCAACACGCATACAATCACCAACAATCCATCTCAATAAAACTTTAAGTTTTTATTTAAAAATGACATTTTTAACTCCATTTACCATAATGGTGTCATTATTTTCCTTGCAATAACATTTGTTTAAAAGTTCTTCATTTATTTACTGCTGAGGACACTGATTGTGCATACATTTAGTTTATTATATTATTATATTTTCAAAACATCTCCATTTTTTTTTTTTTTTAATTTAAAGAAAGGTTTATATACAGTATACAACTATAGGTATAAGTATACAACTAGAGCTTGCTTGTTTTGACAAATTATTTAAGATATGTTCCTAAGAAATAACTAAATTATATATTTTTTGATAGGGCAAGTAAAAATCTTTTCCAACTGAGCCATTGGAAAGAAATCGTTAGCGCTTAGCTTTGTATAAGTCCGAAATTTCATTCATAATGGTCTTAAAAATGTCTTTAAGTCTTACATTTAATTTGGTGAAACCTGCAGAAACCCTGACTAATACATTTCTTACGGTATTTATTCATCTTTGTTAACAAGGCAAGGCAATTTATATAGCACATTTCATACACAATGGTAATTCAAAGTGCTTTACATGAACAAGAATAAAAGAAACAGGTATAAGAAATAAAAACAACAAAGAATTAAAATGATTGAAAACAGATTAAATGTGTTAAAACAGGTTTTAAAGAAATAAAAAAGAAAAGAAAGACATAATAGTGCGATCTGTCATTAGTTAATTTTATTTAAGTTAAATAATGTTAGTTCATGTTAACTCACTTTGCATTAACTAATGTTAACAAGCGCAACTTTGGGTTTTAAAACTATAATTAATAAATGCTTTACAAGATTATTCATACTTAGTTAATGTTAGCTAATGGACCATTATTCTAAAGTATTACCAAAAACTTTTATGAGCTTGCATGAACTAAGAATTAACAGTTAATGTGAGGATAATCAGGTCAAACATTGCATCAAATATGCAAAATGTCAAAATTAAGTTGTACTAACTTTGACATTTACAGATTTTGAAGAAAAACCTTTAGTCTAAAAAACTTAAATTATATTCTTCCATTTGTTAAATTGATTTTACTGCATTGCTTAATATGAACTAGCAATAAATAATCGCTAAATTGAATGTTGCAAAACTCTTTTATGAGCTTGCATGAACGAAGAATTAACAGTGAGCATATTCAATATGAATAAAATGTGAGCATAATCAGGTCAAACATTGCATGACCTCAAATATGCAAAATGCTAAACTTTTACAGACTGAGGAAAACCTTTAGTCTAAAACTTCCATTTGTTAGTTTGATTTAACTGCATTGATAATATGAACTAGCAATAAATCATTGCTAAACTTAATGTTGCTAAAAAAAGTCTTATGAGATGGCATGAACTAAGAATTAGCAGTTAATGTGGGCATAATCAGGTCAAACATTGCATCAGATATGCAGTCAAAATCAATTTGTGTTTACATTTACATATTTTGAGGAATCATCTAAATAAATAAACATTTTAATTCATAGAGATTACAATATAGTAAATCACATGTACAGTAAGTTGTTGTTTTTTCTGTTATGAAACCTATTAAGTATTACTGGTGCTTATGTTCTGACTGAAAAACCTTTTAGTCTTAAAAAAAAAACTTCACAATTTTAATATAAGGTTCCATTTGTTGACTTGATTTAACTGCGTTGCTTAATATGAACTAGCAATAAATAATGGCTAAACTTATACTTATTTATTAATCTTAGATTATGCTAATTTCAGCGTTTATTTAAATCAGAAGTTCTGTCTGCTTTATTTAAAAACATGAGCTAACAGTGAGCAGTTGTCTGCAGTGGTGCATGATGGGATACCTGCTTTTTGTTTTCTAAACATAATCCTCAATCTTACAAGATTAAATAAAGATCAAGAAAAAAAAATTATTTACTTTTAAAAACTATAAATGGTAATATTCTATGCAATTTGACAGAGAGAGAGTTAACTGCTTGCAGTTTAGCTTAGCATTGCCATCTAATTAGCCAATATTGTCTTAAATATCTTCACATATTGTGAGATATTTTATATTTTGACATGAGGTTTTGATGAAGTCTTTATTTTGGAAAAATGTAGTGAGTTTTGAACATACAAGATATGATAAAAAAGAATAAAATAAAAGAATAAAAAATAAAATAAATGAAATAAAAAAATGTTAATAGAACAAAATTGAAATATTTTTTATAAAAAAAAAAAATCTAATAAAAATAATTAAAAATAGGAAAAAAATATATATATTTTTTTAATTAATAAAAAAAAAAATCTAATCAAATACAATAAAAAATAATAAAAAGTAGAAAAATAATGATAAAAAATATTAAATGAAATTAATTCAAAAAATGAAATTGATTTGTGCGTGACTATTACAGCACTATTTGTGTTGTGCATTTTATTTAGTTTTTTTTGTTCATTACCTGTTAGAATTAGTTTGCAGGCAGATGCAGATATACTTGAAAGTAACAAAATGAACATGTAGTTGTGGTCCACTTGGGCCAGGGCTGTGTTTCTCTATTAATGCAGTTTTTTTAAATCTCACTCCAGTTTGCATCCCTGCAGTTTGGACAAAATGGGCCAAGACAGATCCAGCTGATTCCTCCTTCCCTGGACAATCTGACAGTGATGATGGCGGGCTGCAGGGGTTCATGCTTCTGTCTCCACCTGTAAGCCGTCTTGGTCTCTGCTTTGGGGCGGCAACAGGAGTTTTGCAAGTAAGATTTGGTCCTTTGGAAAGGAGGCTTAAGAGCGAACGAGCCTCTTTCACACACAGGTTGAAATAATCTTTCCCCCCAAAGGCGATACTGGCCTATTATTGCCGTGAAAAGGCGCTGGAGTCCTGAATATTCATCAGGGAGAGTCGGAGGGGCGCCGAGAAAGGGGCTCGGAAATCCCAGCGCACTGACGGTCACGTTCAAATCAGCAGCTAATGTAGCAGGACACCGAACAGAGCGGGATAATGCAGATCCTACAATATTCAAAAGAGAAACATAATGCTCTGTAGCACTTTACAATAAGGTTCTATTTGTTAACATGACTTGTTTGCACTGAAAAGAAACACTCCGTGTAGAAACTTTTCACTCAATATATTTCTCAAACAATTGCAATAACACCAAATCTTGTACTGGATTAAACATTAATTCACACTAGCTATTGAATATGATTTGAGCTTCAAATAAACATCTATTTTGCTGCTTATTAATAGTAGGATCAATGGATCTGAAAAATGGAATTGCAGATTAAGCCATTGAACAGTACTAATAAATAGCCAATGTCCTAGAATGTTCTGCTAATGAGCTAGTAATTAATGCAAAGGATTGGTTCTCCAATAGTTTTATTTTTAGTTTGGGAAAAAATTGCAACTTTTATTGTCTAGTTACCTTAAACTAACAATAATGAACAATGAAAAATACTTTTAAAGCATTTAGTTAATTTCAAATTAATATGATTAAATAAATACAATAATTAATAATAAACAGCTGTCTGTTGAAGTGCAACATAATGTAATCCTAAGCAGGCCAAATAGGGCATGAAAAAAAAGATGAAAATTAATGTTTATATTCCCGGATTTAGAGTACTAGTCTGTATATGAAAATAAATATATTAATCCTATAGTTGTTATTAGTTTAATAATGTAATGACATTGTTATTACTATAAAGTTACCAATAAGGTTTTTTGATTTTGTCCAGTATTTGCTGTTCTTTTATGAAAATAAAAGAAATTACTTTAATATGCACAAAACTAATCTCTAAAGATTCTCTGAAACAACTTTTCTACATCAATGCCCTTTCATTTTTTTATCCACCTGTCTTTTAGAAACCACTTTTCATAATCCAATCAATTCCCAAGTTCTATATATTTTCTAAATGTCCCATTTTACTTGGAAATGCAGACCTAAAATGGCTTGCAAATGCCAACACATACTCTTCAGAATTATATTATAAACACTTAAAGAAACAGAAAAAGTTCTTTGTTGGCATCAATAGCTCTATGTTGAAGATTTAGAACCTTTAATTGTTAATAAAAAAAAATATTTCTTCAGATTATTAAAATGTTCTTTTCATTGATATTCTGTTTGGGAGCGTTTACTGAGTTTTACTGAGTTTTCTACTATTGATATTACAAAACATTTTAAAACTGTTTCTTTGACATCATTTTATTTTGTGCATTCTTAGCATTTTTTTGCAAAAAAAAAAAAAAATAAATAAATATCAAACAGGAACCGGGACAATCATGGAAATATTATTAAAATTTTGGGAATTAAAGATTTTTATTGCAGTTGTTTAAAAAAAAATCTCCCAGTAAAAACAAAAACATGCTGGAATATTATTATTTAAAATACGTGTTTTATTTGAATATATTTAAAAATATAATTTATTTCTCTGATTTTAAGTTGAATTTTCTGCATGATTAATAAACTGTCAAATGATCTTTCAGATATTCTAACATTCAGATTTTAGCTCTAAAAGCATTAATTACTATTATCAATATTGAAAAGTTGCACTGCTTAATATTTTTCTGCAAACTGATGATTTGTAATCATTATTAGATTTAATAGGGAATGCAAAAGAAGTGCAAATACAATTTTTTAATGTTACTTAAAAGTATTTTAATATTATTTTCTAAAAATATTTTAATAAATGTATCATTTATTACTGAAACAATGAAATGGATGATAGATATTAAAGTTATATAACAAGTGATTCTGTTTATTAAAGAAAAAAAAGTCCTAGATTTTTAAAACACTTTAGTTTAAGTAGCAAGTCTCACTAATATTAAGATATTGGCTGTTTATTAGTACTTATAAAGTACAGTACATATTCTGCATGATCTTATTCTACATCCCTAATCCAACCCAATACCTAAACCAACTACAACCTCACTAACTATAAATAAGCAGCTAATTATGAGTTTATAGAGCTAAAAGTCTCACTAGTAACCAGTTAGCTTGTTACCTGCCTATAATTAATATATTGGCTGTTCATTAGTACTTATAAAATACATATTTTACATCCCTAATCCTGCCCAATACCTAAACCCAACTACTATCTTAATAACTATTAATAATCAGCAAATTATTAGAGTTTACTGAGCTAAAAGTTTGGTTTAGAAACAACATTTTCTTTGAGTGTTTCTTTATTGATATCACAAAACCTTTAGATTTAAATCGGCTCTGTTTTTGACATCATTTCCTCTACATTTGTACTACGCAGAAAGCAATCCAACATGGAGCAGGCATTGATGTTGAGGAAACACAAAGGTGGTGTGGTTGTTTTGAGCGAGCTGGCATGAGCGGTGCTGCTGGATTGAAGTTAATAAGCGTACGAGAGGAGAAGAAGAGCGTCTCTGGATCTCCAGATGAGTCTCTCCACGGCTCAAACACACCAGAGACGAGCTGGATCCTCCACTGGAGCCGCTGCACCTGTTGTTTTCAGGAGCTAAAGGAAGACAGACACTCATGCACATAAGACCGTATGGAGCCATCAGAACAGGCAGTGTGTTTTCTTCTTGAGCCAAGAAAAAAGGTATTATGGTTTAAATATTGAAGTCATCCAATCATGAAGTGTATTTAAATTTCAGAGTCCCATATTGAAGCAGAAGAGTTAATTACACACATAAACTACCATGCAAAAGTTTGAGGTTGCAAGATTTTATTGTAGTTTTTCAGTTTTAAAATGAAGAATAATTCTAATGATATTACAAAACTTTTACATTTAAAAATATAATCCATTAATATTAAGATTAATGTAATATACAGCTAAAGTCAGAATTATTAGCCCCCCTGTATATTTTTTCCCCAATTTCTGTTTAACGGAAAGAAGATTTTTTTCAACACATTTCTAAACATAATAGTATAATAACTCATTTCTAATAACTGATTTCTTTTCTCTTTGCCATGATGACAGTACGTAATATTTTACCAGATATTTTTCAAGACACTAGTATTCAGCTTAAAGTGACATTTAAAGGCTTAACTAGATTAATTAGGCAAGTTAGGGTAATTAGGCAAGTCATTGTATAACGATGGTTTGTTCTGTAGACAATTGAAAAAAATATTGCTTAAGGGGGCTAATAATATTGACCTAAAAATGGTTTATAAAAAATTCAAAACTGCTTTTATTCTAGCCGAAATAAAACAAATAAGACTTTCTCCAGAAGAAAAAAATATTATAGGAAATACTGTGAAACATTCCTTGCTCTTTTAAACATCATTTTATTTGAAATATTTGAAAAAGAAAAACAATTTACAGGAGGGCAAATAAATTTTGACTTCAACTCTATATAACAAAATATTGTGTTTATTGAAGAAAAACAAATCCTACATTATTAAAACACTTTAGTTTATCTACCAATTGCACACTTAAACTATCATGCAAAAGATTTTAGTTTTTTTTCTCAATTTTTAAAGATTTCTTTTATACCTTGGCTGTAATTTATTTATTATTTGGTTGAATTTTGGATCAGTTATTTAACCAAGTCAATAAGCATACTTTTATTTTGAACAATAAATGTTTAAATAAAGACATTTATGCTTAAACTACTATTCAGCTACTAAACTAAAAAAAATTTCTGATCTGTTAAGTAATTGCAGTTTAAAGGCATGGTTTTCTATTTGAACACATAATTGCATTTATTTATTTATTTATTTGTGTGTGATTTTCTGCATAATTTATATCAGTATTTTAGTCTTCAGTGACACACAATTTTTGAGAAACTATTATAATATTCAGATTTGAGCTCAAGAAGCATTTATTATTATCAGTGTTGAAAAGTTGTCTGTAATATTTTAGATTTTAATGATTATTTAATATATTTTTTTGTGAAAACAAAAAGGATGGACATGAAAAAAGAAATTTCATTGACTCCAATCTTTTGACTTATTAAACTTTCCAACATTGATAATAAAAATAAATTACTCTTAAGCTATGAATCAGCATATTAATATGATTTCTGAATAATCATGTGACAGAAGACTGAGGTAATGCTGGAAATTTAGCTTTTGAATCTGAAAAAATAAACCGTAATTAGAAATGTTTACATTTTTTATTTTAAATAATATTTAATAATTTAGCTGTTTAGTCTAGCTGGGATTTAAACAAAAAATCTTGAAATCTTGTGAAAGTGATATATTTTTATTTTATTGACTGATTTATTGACTCACAAAATTAGCCCCTTTCTGTTCATTTTGGGGTGGTCTTATTGAATAACCCTTTTTAAAATTAACCTTTCAAATAAACCTTTTCCATCATTCTTTATTAAAGCTCCAAAGAAAGTTTGTATTCTTGGTTATAAAGACTGAATAAACAGGAATGCCTGCAGTAAAAGAGCCCAAACTATCCCCACATTTTGCAGCCAGCGCTGCAGCATTTACTAATGTAATGAAGAGACTCCCGTCAGATTTTGGCCAGGTTTCGCCTCATCACTTTCTGCCCACAGATGGTGCTCATTCTTCTAATGTCTCTCTCGCTTTGCCTGGCATGAGCAGATTGCTCTTCACAATTAGGCTGTGCTACTTTACAGAAAAAAGGTCATGTAATAGTCAAATGTATGCTAAAAATGCCCTGATTCTGACACACATCCCTTCGCGCTGAACTTTAAATAGTGTTTCCAGAGGAAGCATGATAAATTGTCAATAATTGACCCTAGAGTAGCAAAAGCTTGGACTGTAATTTATGACTTGTGTGGTATCTCTGGATTGCATGTAATATAGCTTCGGCAGTGTCCTACAATAGGTCTCCATCCATCTAAGGTCAAAAATAAACTTTTAGGTTGTTTTTTTTCTCATGCAAGGTTGCAGCACCAGCTCTTTTTATTCAGTGGAATAGGGATGTCAAAAGTATCGAGTTCGGTACCAGTCGGTACTAAGAATGGACCCGTATAAGATTCTGGTGGTATGATAACCTTGGACAAAAATGATCACGGTTTCACGGTATTGTGATCACTGCTCTAAAATATGTTCTTTTTTTAATGTCTGGGTAAAAAAGAGCAACTTTTCCTCCATTGAACATAATATACACTCACCGGCCACTTTATTAACACCTTATAATCTTCTATTGTCCAATTTGATTTATTTATTCAATGCCTGTGTAAATTGTAGCCTCAGTTTCCTGTTGACAGGAGTGGCACCCGGTGCGGTCTTCTGCTGCTGTAGCCCATCCGCCTCAAGGTTGGACGTGTTGCGCGTTCAGAGATGCTCTTCTGCATACCTCGGTTGTAACGAGTGGTTATTTGAGTTACTGTTGCCTTTCTATCAGCTCGAACCAGTCTGGCCATTCTCCTCTGACCTCCTCTGAACAAGGCATTTGCGCCCACAGAACTGCAGCTCACTGCATATTTCCTCTTTTTCGGACCATTCTCTGTAAACCCTAGAGATGGTTGTGCTTGAAAATCCCAGTAGATCAGCAGTTTCTGAAATACTCAGACCAGCCCGTCTAGCACCAACAACCATGCCGCATTCAAAGTCACTTAAATCACCTTTCTTCCCCATTCTTATGCTCGGTTTGAACAGCAGCAGATCGTCTTGACCATGTCTACATGCCTAAATGCATTGAGTTGCTGCCATGTGATTGGCTGATTAGAAATTTGCTTTAACGAGCAGTTGGAGGGGTGTACCTAATAAAGTGGCCGGTGAGTGTATTTTATTTTAAGAAACATTAAAATATTTTGGAGCAGTAAACATGTCAGACTAAATAATTACAATAAATCAATGACTTCTGCTGTCTGCATTAGTTTCAAAAACACTAATTTCATAGATAGATAGATGAATAGAAAGGAAAAACTTTTTCTCAAACATATACATGCAGGTATTTATGTACACATAATAAACAGTACGCACATATATTATGAAAATACCTTTATTTAGATGCAATAACTTTTTCTTTTTTTTTTTAAGCAAAGTCACCAACTGGTCTGGCATGATTAATTGTTTTTTGTTTTAGTTAATTTGCAAATTTTTTATACTTTTGGGATAACTTTTTGTCATGATCAAATAGTTCAGTTTTTAGTGTGTGATTGTGGTCAACATACCTTTGAACCGGAATGACAAATAACTCAAATAACAGGCAGAATCTTTATTTTTTTTCTCCCCTTTTAATGTGCACTTTGATACCAGCATGTTTCGCATTTACAGTTACACTACACCAAATGTAGTTTCTAAAAAGCATAAGTAAATCCGCTGTTTAAGAAATGCATTTCCCAAAACAAAAAAAAAACTCAATTGGCTGCTTTTTGAATATTAATCAGGCTACTGAACGATCCAATCACATGCGAAAGGGAAAGCCTGGCCTTACCGCTCGTTGCTGAACCGCGGCTGACGGGTTAATCAATGCCCTGATCAATTTGGAACGTACAAATTGTTTTATTTGAATGGAAAATGCAAACTGTTGTTTCTCAAGTCCTGATTAATTGCATCGTTCCTGACCCACATATCGAGCGCTGCTTGGGAAGGCCCAAAGCTCAGAGCAGACCGTACCGATACAAATTTTATAATAAGGTTATGTTATATTGTAAATGAACCAAGACGCAATGCTCAGAAGGGCTGTTATTGGGAATGAATAACTGAGGAAGTAAAAAGGGTTACATTGACTTAAAATTCTAATGTTTAATCAGAGGCGTGCTTTATTTTTTTAAAGAAATGCATGCGGTGTATATTGTTTTCTAAATATATTGTGAAGTTTCCGGAAACCACTGTTGACCTAGAATTACTTGAGCTAATTTTTTTTTTTCTTCTTCTCCGTATTCCCTCAGCATTGTTATTGTGTGTACGGCAGGTTCAATCGTGATAATGCAATAGGATTCAGCCACACGTTAATTAGCCAAGAACGACCCAAGAGAGCCAAACTGGATATGCTATTACTGAGAGAAATACAGGAACACTCAAAGACAAATTATACAGTGCTTGATAAATTAACTAATGCCTCTCTGATTAAAAGCCTGAAATGCAATCTAATTTTTTTTTCTCTTCAAATTACCAATTTGTCAGAACAAATGAATCCAATATTCCTTCCGTTTCCGTTTGCTGAATACAACCTACATCTAATTTCATACGACACAAAAAAAATCTCACCTTCCGTTTCGGCATTCATGTTTCTTTTTCATTAGACTTTGGCTTTATTGCGTGCAATTTATCAAACTAATACACCTCTATGAGCAAGCAAGAGCCAAAGTAATCATTTGAAAATGCTATTATAATTCATATATGTATGAGTTGTTCGTCCATTTATCTGTTTATGCGAGTGCGTTTATATTTATTGGTGTTGTGTATAAATACACGGCGGAATCCAGAAGTTTGATGATTAGTTTGATTTTTCTCATTTAATATACAGTTTGAGTGATAAGTTGAAGTGAAAGCAATGCAGTATTGTATTAGTGTTCATTTATAATAGACAGGATGTACTGCATGTCTGGCTCTTTGGGCTAATAATGCTCTTCATAATGAGAGTTTAAAAGTTAATTGGAAGTTTGCATGGTCAGTTTGTGTATGTGTTTAAAGTTTTTACAATCTTTAAGCATTCTGGTGCAAGAAAAATTCCTTATTTTCTTCAACTTTATTGCATGAAAATTATATAGTTATTCGTGTGTATGAGTTGTTCATTCATTTATCCGTTTATAGGAGTGCATTTATATATAAACACACATCAGAATCAATATCATTATTATTTTTCTTTATTCTGATTTAAAAATTAGTGCTGCCAAACATTTAATCACATCTAGAATAAAATAAATAACAAATTTTATGTCCATGCTGTGTTTTTGTCTGTATATGCATTAGTTACTTGAGTTACTCCCCAAAAAAGTATGAGTTGCGTTACTTAGTTACTTTTTATGGTAATGCGTTACATTACTTTTGCATTACTTTTTCTTACCTTTCTCTTTCAGAACGTTTTTTCTTTCTTTTTTAATAGAGGAGCTCTGCAATTAATGCACCGTATAACCTACATTTACCTTTAAAAACACTTTTTTTTTTAGGATAAATAAAAACAAAAATAAATTTTTAGGTTATCTGAAAACTTCCTGACCACAGAGCTATACATGCCGTATATACAGATTATTGAAAGTTTAAAGCAATGTGTTTGCTACTTTTGTACTATTCGTCTTAAGTGAAATCACTGTCCATTGAGACTATAATCCCCTTTTCCTTTTCTTCGATGCGTTCAAAATAATGAACACATTCCCTCATTGTCTGCGTGATTCATTGTGACTACTTTAATTTTAATTCAGCAATTTATTTTTTAAAAGCTAATTAATTAAACTTAAAAGTAACTCAAATATTATGACTTATTTTTTACTTTACTCGTTTAAAAGTAATATTATTATTACGTAACTTGTTACTTGTAATGCGTTACCCCCAACACTTTATATATATGTATGTATACACACAGTGCTCAGCATATGAGTACACCCCTCACAAATCTATATTCTCAATTAATATTTTTAATAGGAAGCTATACAATATTATATTTGTGCGTATACATTAGATTAGTCAGTACTGAAGCCAAATCTGGAGCTTATCTAACAAAATAACTTACGATAACGGTCTAAAAACTAGTACACCCAAATGTATATGCTATAGAAAAATATTAAATACAAATTTAAAAAAGGAAAAACCAAAAATTTTGTTGAAATTTTGTAGGTTGTAATTTTTTTTGCAATATTTTGCTTGACTTTAATTGTATTATCTTTCAATTTCTAAATATGTTTGGTGACTAAAATATTATTTTAATAAATATATCTGTTTAATAAATCAGTTTTTTTCAAATGCACCAAAATACATTACCTATATTCACTGAGAAATGAATACAAATATTCATTTTCAAAATGGGGTGTACTCAATTATGCTGAG
>CAIGQV010019178.1:4303900-4319335 GCA_903798115.1 Danio jaintianensis | reverse complement strand
CTGGGAAACATTCATACACACTCATTCACACACATACACTACGGACAATTTTAGCTTACCCAATTCACCTATAGCACATGTCTTTGGACTTGTGGGGGAAACCGGAGCACCCGGAGGAAACCCACGCGAACACGGGGAGAACATGCAAACTCCACACAGAAATGCCAACTGACCCAGCCGAGGCTCGAACCAGCGACCTTCTTGCTGTGAGGTGAACGTGCTACCCACTGCACCACCGCGTCGCCCACATTTGAAAACAATACAATCTAATTTACAATCTAATTATAGTATTAGTCCATATTTGGCCCAGCAATTTTTAGACCTTGTTCATGTACTCATTTCTTAAATCATTCTTGTTTCTAGCTAAATAAATAAATAGATACAATGAGAAATATATATGAAAAAATGTGAAAATCTGTATTAAGATTTGATTAGCTTTTTTATTTAGCCGGTCCACTGTTTTGCTTTTTATTTTAACAGCTGTTTTAATGCATTTTAAATACCAGCACAGCTGCTTTGTTCACAGCACTTTTATACAAAGAAACAATGCGATTCCTGCTGTTTTAGAAGCACCACATACTGGAAAAAGAGTGCATTTTTTTTTAGTCCGTCTACTGTTTTTATTCCAACAGTATTTTAATGAAGCGTAAATTCAAAAAGCTATAGTCTGATTATTACATTTCAACGTCATATTTTGAAATGATACAATCTAATTTACAATCTAATAATAGTCCATATCCACAGCATGAGTTTAAGACAACCCAGCCTTTTTTTAGACCACATTCATGTACTCAAATCTTAAAACATTCTTGTTTCTAGCTAAATAAATAAATAAATGAGAAAAAAAATTGGGAAATCTGTATTAAACTTTGATTAGCTTTTTCATTTAGCCCGTCTACTACTAGCTGTTTTAATGCATATTAAATACCATCACAGCTGCTTTGTTTACAGCACATTTATACAAAGAAACAAAGCGATATCTGCTGTTTTATAAGCACCACATACTGAAAAAAGAGTGGATTTCTTTTTTTATTTAGCCCGTCTACTGTTTTGTTTTATTTTAACAGCTGTTTTACTGCAGCATAATTCTAAAAAGCTATATAGTCTGATTATTACATTTCAACTTCAGATTTTGAAATGAAACAATCTAATAATAGTCCTTATTTGACCCAGCCTGGGCTTCACACAACCCCAATTTTTTTTTGTCTTGATTCATGTACTCATTTAGCTAGAAACAGGAATGTTATTAATAAATGAGAAAATAAAATCAAAAATATCATGTATTAAAATTAAATTAGCTTCTTTATTTAGCCGGTCCACTGTTTTTGTTTTATTTTAAAAGCTGTTTTAACACATTAAATACCAGCAGCTGCTTTGTTTACAGCACTTTTATACAAAAAAACGATGCAATTTCTGGTGTTTTATAAGCACCACATGCTGAAAAAAAAGAGTGAAATTGCTTCTTTTTTTTTTTCTTTTTTTTAGCCCATCTACTGTTTTTGTTTTATTTTAACTGCTGTTTTACTGCAGCATAATATCAAAACGCTATAGTCTGATTATTACATTTCAACTTCAGATTTTGAAACAATACAATCTAATTTACAATCTAACTATAGTCCATATTTGACCCAGCCTGGGCTTCACACAACCCAGCATTTTTTTTTTTTTTTTTTACTTTATTCATGTACTCATTTATTTCTTAAAATATTCTTGTTTCTAGCTTAATAAGGAAAAAAATATGTATTAAAATAAAATGTTTTTTTTTTATTTAGCCAGTCTATTTTTTGGTTTGTTTTAATTTAACAGCTGTTTTACTGCAGAATAATTTCAAAAAGCTATATAGTCTGATTATTACAATTCAACTTCAGATTTTGAAATGAAACAATCTAATAGTAGTCCATATTTGACCCAGCATTATTTTTTGTAACTTTTTCATATACTTGTATCTTAAAACATTCTTGTTACTTGCTAAATAAATAAATAAATATATATATATATATATATATATATATATTTTTTTTTTTTTAATTTTATTATTTTTTTTTTTTCCAGTGATGGGTTGCAGCTGGAAGGGCATCCGCTGCGTAAAACATATGCTGGATAAGTTGGCGGTTCATCCCGCTGTGGCGACCCCAGATTAATAAAGGGACTAAGCCGAAAAGAAAATGAATGAATGAATAAAGTAATTAAACATAAATGAATAAGTACTGCTATAATAGACACACATTAATGAATGAATAAATATATATATATATATATATATAGAGAGAGAGAGAGAGAGAGAGAGAGAGAGAGAGAGAGAGAGAGAGAGAGATTTAAATCTGTATTATTGGCCAATTTACTCCTACAGAATCAACCATGAAATATCAAGATTGCTGCATCACAAGAGTCTTTTGCCAAAAAAGTCCCAACACTAAGGACTCGGAGGTCAAATAATTTGAGCATTTCATTGTGATGAAAGGCTTTTTGTGGAGTTTGTTTTGAGCCGCCGGACTCCAGAGGAGAGCCCGATGTTTTCTCCAAACCTGCGTATCAGTATTCCCAGTGGCCACTCCGTCCTCAGCGTGTACATATAAAAATAGGAGGCCTGTCATTTCACATTCATTAACTGTGAAACTCAGAAATTAATAATGTAAAAATACACTTTTTAATTAGTCTTACATTGAGCCCAACGTACTAAAACGGGCTCGGGCTCCCAGCAGACGCTCTTAATAAAGCATTAGTGTGTGATGTGCAAGCAGTGACAGGTAGAAGGACTGAGGAGTTACTTTAAAACTCAAATCAAAATGAGCCTTGTTCTGTTTAAATGTAATTAACATCAGATCTGATCGCACATGAAGGCTGGCGGTAATATATAGCGAGAGAGAGAGAGAGAAAGAGTAGGGCTGTATGTATATTTTATTACGCTCTTTCATTATGTTGAATGAGTGGGTTTACATAAGCTGACTGAATGAAAGCCGTGATCTGTCATGATGGTGATCTACATATTACTTTATTTACATTAATAAGGCCAATGCGGATATTTAATATCTAAATTTGATGTGTTAAAATCTCATGGGAAGAAAGCTTTGAGGATGCATCAGAAGTGTATAATTTTTTAATTGTTTGATTATTTATGTGTCGTATGAAATGCTAGGGAAAGTGAATCAATCATTGTTACAAATCTTTTGTTGTGAGGTCAAACACGTTCATTCATGCTGAATAAATACATTTATGGATAAATGTTATCTTGTATTTCAGGTTGAAAGTAAAATCAATCAAAATGAGTTCTCTTTTTATTATAGAAGGATTAGTAATAATTAAAATAATAACAATTATTAAAACAATTAACAATTATTAATATCATTTTAAACTACTTTTTAATAAAATAATTCAAATTCAAAATGTAATGGGTTTAAAAATGCACTGTACACGTGAAAAAGTAATACAAAAAAAATACAAAATACTGCAATATTTTAAAATAATAATTTTGATAATGTAAATATAAACTGTAATAAGAAAAATAAAACAAAAAACTCTTATCATCGTTTCACAATTTAAAAGAATGATTAACAATAATTAAAATAATAAACAAATTACAATTATTAATATAATTTTTTACAATATTTTCAAATTAATAAATTCTAATTCAAAAACTAATGGGTTTAAAATGCACTGTAAACATGAAAAATACACAAAAAAAAATATACTGCAATATTGTATATTAATAATAATTTTAGTAATGTAAATATAAACTGTAATTAGAAAAAAACTACAAAAAATCTTTTATCATCATTTCACAATTTAAAAGAAGGATTAATAATTAAAATAATAACAACAACAATTATTAATATAATTTTTAACTATTTTTTAATTAATAAATTCTAATTTAAAAAACAATGGGTTTAAAATGCACTGTAAATGTGAAAAAGTAATACACAAAATATGCAATATTTTTAATGATATTAATGATAATTTTAATAATCTAAATATAAACTGTAATTAGACATTTTTTCATATAAAACATCTGAAATATTATAAAATAATAAAATATAAAATTATAATACAATTCAAATATGTATTTTAGTTATTACAATGAAACAATGAATGCAAAAAATACAATATTTAAAAATGCATAATTAAAATAAACAAATATTTAAATACAATTATTATTTACATTATTTTTAAACACTAATTTTAAATTTAATGTTTTGAATGATCTTTAAATGTCTAAAATTATTAACCATTTAATATCTAAAAGTAAATCACAAATAAAAAATAATTCCAAATAATAAGTAAACATAATTATAAAGTGTATTTTTGTGCCCATTTTTTAATTTAAATCATCACTGTAATATCTGACTTTGAATTTTTATAACCTATTTTAAATCATTTTACTTATTATTTACAATATTTTTTTTTATTTGTGATTACTTTTAGATAATAAATGGTTAATAATTTGAAACATTTAAAATAACTTAAATCTAACAAATAAATAACTCCAATTATTAAAAATGAAAAGACATTTAAAAACAGGGTTGTTTTAATTATTGTGATTATTATAAAATCTACAGTTTTTAAATAAATATATGCACTTTATATTATTTTAATGCATATTACACGTGCATTGTATAAGTACTTATTTCCGTAAGTGTGTGTGTGTGTGTTCTGTTGGCTGTCTGACAGTGGAAATAGGACATACGTGTCTCTGTGTGTGTGTGTGTAAAGAGAGAGCAAATATACGACGTCCCACTGTACTGAGACTCCTCTGAAACCCTCAAACCACCGCAGCGCAGCTAAAATAACATCACGGCCAGAAACAAAGAGCGTTTGGCCTCCGTACGGCACACTTGTACCTGCCACGCATCTCATATCTCACCAATCCAGCCTGATCTGAAGCCGTTTTCACTGCGATCGAAAAATCACACTCTATAGTGGCTAATAAGAAATAATTCAATCTTTCCTGGCGTCCTCCAAATCCCCTTGAAATATTCATGCTCAGGTTAGAGTTGACACCTCGGCACAACAGCCCACAGATGCCGGACGCTTAAGAGCAGATTAAAACTGACACTAATTATCATCAGACCAGTGTTATATAACTTAGATGCTCAGGTGAATGGCGGACCGCTGACAGATCCTGTCACTTTTGCTTAGGGGCCGAATTACGGGTGGGAAAAAAAAGGGGCTCTGGTCTGTGCCTGTGCTCGGGACGCCTGCCAAATTGGCAGAGGATTCAGACACAACTACATCCCTTTTTTATTTAATTGAAGTGCTAATGAACGGGGAGATGGAGACTGCCAGACTCGTGCAGGAAAAACATAATAATAATTTTTTTTAAAAAGAGGACAAATGTGCTTAGAGAAGATCGAGGGCTGAGCTGGATGAGATTGTGGCTTTACAATTCATAAAACTATACATTTATGAGTGTGTTTTTATTAATCGATCTGCTGTCGTACAAACTGTACTAATGACTAAATATGTTGTCCATTAGACATGATATTAACCTGCTCAATCTGTGTGCTTTAATACTCATTTACACTTTCTAAATGTCCAAGTTAGGAAAATATTGAAAAAAAGGATGCAAAGTAAAGGGATAGTTCATGCCAAAATTACATTTCTGTCATTATTTACTCATATTTGACTTGTTCCAGACATGTTTGAGTTTTGTTTTGTTCTGCTGAACATGAAAGAAGATATTTTGAAGACTTTTGGAAACCGGAAAAATGTTTATTTTTCTACTATGGAAGTCAATGGTTACCGGTTTTCAACATTCTTCAAAATATCTTTTGTGTTTAACAGAAAAAGAAAAGAAAAAAAAACCTCAAACTGGTTTAAAAGTCAAGGATGAGTAAATGATAGCAGAATTTCTCTCATCTCAAGTTCAGATGGTTTCATTATAATTGCTTTTTACTTCAAAATAATGTTTCAAATCCTAAGTTCTGGATGATGTATGAAAAAAAGAATGAAGGATTTCAGACAGAGAGAAAGAGAAAAAAACAGCATCTTTCCTGATTCTAAACAACTATCATGAAATTATTGAAACATAATTTAAGGGACTTCTTTACTCAGATAACAATTTTTTTCTATTAAAGGGATAGTTCACCCCAAAATATATATGCTTACTTAATACTCACCCTCATGTGGTTCCAAACATTTATGAGTTTTTTTATTGTTGAACA
The DNA here is from genome assembly GCA_903798115.1 of Danio jaintianensis. NCBI lineage: Eukaryota > Metazoa > Chordata > Actinopteri > Cypriniformes > Danionidae > Danio > Danio jaintianensis. The sequence goes on along the minus strand of CAIGQV010019178.1, from coordinate 4,313,177 downwards.
CAAAAAATACTGTGTTTTAAAGAAAACCAGTAACCATTGACTTTCATAGTAGAAAAAACAAAATATCTTCAATTGTGTTCAGCTGAAGAAAAAAACACAAGTAGGTTCGGAACAAGTGAAGGGTGAGTAAATGATGGCAGATTTCTCAGTTCTGGGTGAACTATCCCTTTAAATCAAATACTACATTTTTCAGTTTCAAATGTAGATTCAACTCTTAACTTCTGGATGATGCAAAATGAAAAAAGGGGGGGGAGGAGCTTTTGCTCCACAATATGGGGTGGAAGAGTGTTCTAGTTTGTAGTTTGAAATACAAAATTTGCTATTTATTCTGTGTTTCACAGATAATTTATAAACTAGATATTTGAACCAAACCAAGGTCAGAAGAGCAACACACAAACTGACAGAAACATGGATATACTGTATGCTAAATACCACCCAGACATTGCAAAAAAAAAAGGAAAAGCTATAAACCATCAAACAAACAAAGTTTATTATATATATATTTTTTTTTTTACTTTGACAAATTCCACTTTCTGTATGTGGTGTGGTTTCATATTGTTTATTGTCAATTTAGTTCAAAACAAACAACAAAATCACAAAAAAAAAAAAAAATAATAAATCTCTAAACTTATCCAGCATATGTTTTACATAGCGGATGCCCTTCCAGCTGCAACCCAGTACTGGGAAACACCCATACACACTCATACGCTACAGCCAATTTAGTTTATCCAATTCACCTATAGCACATGTGTTTGGACTGTGGGGGAAACCGGAGCACACGGAAGAAACCCACGCCAACACGGGGAGAACATGCAAACTCCACACAGAAATGCCAACTGACCCAGCCGGGGCTCGAACCAGCGACCTTCTTGCTGTGAGGCGACAGTGCTAAACACTGAGCCACCGTGTCAGCCCTTTTTATAAACAATAATAAAATACACAAATGTAAATGTAATTAATAATAACTTATTACTTATTAAAAAAAAAGTCCCCATGAGACAACTAGCCCTAAAATATACAACATATACAATACATTTAATTTCAATTTGTCATGACCCAATCGCTTTCCCGTATGTCAGATTTTGGTTGAGCGTTGCAGGATTTAACCTGTATTAACCCGGGTCAGATCCCATATGTGACACTCTGTATTTATGACCGTTAATGGGAAAGTAATTAATTCCTCATTTATAAAGAAAAAAGCAGACAGCCAGAGAAGACGAATAGAGCAATTTAAAGACTATTACTCAAAGTGAATAGATGAGAGTCCAGTACAAACGTCTAACGCAGATCTACAGGTTACAATCACAAGCACTGATGTGATGGAGAATATAAACAACTTTTCCAGCAAGATTTTCTCTGCATTAAGAATGATTATAAACATTTTCCTTGCAATGAAAACACAAAGTTAAATAGACTTAAAAGCAAAACAGATTTTTATTTTACAGAGCATGTAACATTTGTTTCCAGTTAAGTTTTGTTCCTTATTTTAAAAAGATGTTACTGGAATATTGATATATATATATTTTTTTACATTTTAACTTACACTCACCGGCCACTTTATTAGGTACACCTTACTAGTACTGGGTTGGACCCCGTTTTGACTTCAGAACTGCCTTAATCCTTTGTGGCATAGATTCAACAAGGTACTGGAAATATTCCTCAGAGATTTTGGTCCATATTGACATGATAGCATCACGCAGTTGCTGCAGATTTGTCGGCTGCACATCCATGATGTGAATCTCCCGCTCCACCACATCCCAAAGGTGCTCTATTGGATTGAGATCTGGTGACTGTGAAGGCCATTTGAGTACAGTGAACTCATTGTCATGCACAAGAAACAAGTCTTAGATGATTCGCGCTTTATGACATGGCGCATTATCCTGCTAGAAGTAACCATCAGAAGATGGTTATAAAGGGATGGCCATGGTCAGCAACAATACTCAGGTAGGCTGTGACACGATGCTCAACTGGTACTAATGGACCCAAAGTGTGCCAAGAAAATATCCCCCACACCATTAAACCACCACCACCAGCCTGAACCGTTGATACAAGGCAGGATGGATCCATGCTTTCATGTTGTTGACGCCAAATTCTGACCCTACCATCCGACTGCCGCAGCAGAAATCGAGACTCATCAGACCAGGCAACGTTTTTCCAATATTCTATTGTCCAATTTTGGTGAGCCTGTGCGAATTGTAGCCTCAGTTTCCTGTTCTTAGCTGACAGGAGTGGCACATGGTGTGGTCTTCTGCTGCTGTAGCCCATCCGCCTCAAGGTTGGACGTGTTGTGCATTCAGAGATGCTCTTCTGCATACCTCGGTTGTAACGAGTGGTTATTTGAGTTACTGTTGCCTTTCTATCAGCTGGAACCAGTCTGACCATTCTCATCTGACCTCTGGCATCAACAAGGCATTTGCGCCCACAGAACTGCCGCTCACTGGATATTTACTCTTTTTCTGACCATTCTCTGTAAACCCTAGAGATGGTTGTGCGTGAAAATCCCAGTAGATCAGCAGTTTCTGAAATACTCAGACCAGCCCGTCTGGCACCAACAACCATGCCACGTTCAAAGTCACTTAAATCACCTTTCTTCCCCATTCTGATGCTCGGTTTGAACTGCAGCAGATCGTCTTGACCTACATGCCTAAATGCATTGAGTTGCTGCCATGTGTTTGACTGATTAGAAATTTTCGTTAACGAGCAGTTGGACGGGTGTACCTAATAAAGAGACCGGTGAGTGTACATTTATTCAGTTTTTGTATTAATTTCAGTAACATTATTTCAGTAATATCATTTCAGTAATAATAATAAAGGTTAACGTAAGAAAGTGTTAAAGCGTCAACTATTTTATATTCATACATTTAAAATCACTTAATATAATGAGAAATTCTATTTTTGCCAGAAACTCCAACATTTAGTTAAAAAATGATTTATACAGACATATTATACTGTAAAGTACAGTAGTATGTAGTGCAATATTATTGTTTAAAGTCAGTATAGTTTGTAGCAGAAAATTCAGTTTATTCTGTGCTTGACAGATCGTTTATAATAAATAGTTATTATAATAAATTAAATATAATATAATATATAATAATAATAAACAACTTACAAAACTGCTGATATATAAACCAGAATTTGACTTTTGTCTCATATTCTTGCTTATAATTAAACATATCAACTCCTAAAAATATAAATACAAACAATTATTAAAGCACACTCAAAAAATGTCTTCTACTGCTTGTTCAAACTACTTATTTTAAAAAGAGTTGAAACACAATTTTTTAAGTTTTTGGGACAACTTAATTGTTTTGTTCAATGCACTTAAATTTGTAAAAACTATAAAGTTAACTTAATTGATTTGAGTTAGGAAAACATGAAGGAATTGTGTGGAACCCAGCGTTTTTTACAGGGCAGGGCAAGATTTAAAGTAATATTAACTTAGAAAAAAACAACTCCAAGTATAAACAGCTAAATCACAAGCTCAGATTTCCTGTCAGATTTTTCACTGTACCCCCCAAAAAACTATTATGAACATTTTCCTTGCAACAAAAACTCAATTACTGTACGTCAAACGCTCCGGTATCATCTAAATCACGGCTATACATCTGTGTAAATCTCTCAATGGCTCAATAAAGCCGCTGATTGTAATGCATCTGCTTGGTATGATATCTGCGGTGCGGTTTCAAAGATTTGTGATGGTCAGAACAGATACAGACAGGACTTCATACTCAGCCGCAGTATTAAGCACATTGAGGTTTTAATGTGAGTCCGCAGTGATTGATTCCCCCTCCGGCGTTAACAGGCCTCCTAAGGTTTTGTGGAAACGCTGCTGCAATGCTTTGGGAGCGTCTGACTGGGCTTGAGCTCTTGAGATCCTGCCTGTTTCTTGTTCCTCACGCTGAAGCTTTAACTTATTCATAACTTATTAACTGTGAGCCTGGCAGACTGAATCACTCTCACTGACTCTGAGGAGAGAACAAATGTGACGGACTCCAGTAAAGCTGCTCTTTTCAGTCTTTACTCCAACTAAACAATCTGGAAACAACACAAAGGTCTCATATTGACATTGCTGCAAGTCCATTTAGGGACTCTGCTTAATGACTATTGACACATTATTGACATACTTTACATAAACTGGACTATTGTTTTTATTTGTAAAATTGTTTATTTTTTAACGCCTACCCCAACCCTAAACCCAACCGTCACAGTACTGTAAAATATTAATTATTGTTATACAGTGTCATAAAAAAATGCTGCTATATTGATGTGCATATCGCACTTCCGGCCGGCCACGTATCCGATCTAGACTTTACCGCTACAACTGCAGCCACACACATTAACCACAGTTCATAGCATGCAATGTAAACGCCGTAATCAAACTTTTACCATTGTGTAGGACTATTAGCCGCATTTTGCAACAGGATAAGCCATACACACACGGCTGTTTGACACTATTCTCTGCACCTATCGAGTCAGTAAAGGACCACAGACACACACATCTCCTTACACACACACACAGTGAACTCCTAAAGACACACACTCTCATCGTCATCATAATCATCATCATCAACGAACACACGTTTATGCTGTCCATAAAAAACGGAAGCTGTTGCTGAATGAAACTGCTGAAAAATTAACAATCAAAAATGACATGATTACATACCTTTTTTTTTTAAGTTGAATTTGAGGAAAGGAGTTTGATTCTCATGTAAAACTGTACAGGGGAGAAGCCAGTTAAGTTTATAGAAAAATATTAAGCAGTGTTTGCATGTCCTTTATGGCATAATTCATTAAAATAAATGTAAAATAATATTCATTACAAGTTGATAAAAAAAGCACCTAAATAGTTTGAATAAAAGTTGAATAAAATATTTTCCATTATTTCATCATTGAGGATTTCTTAAAAATAGTGTAAAAATCTTGTCTTGTCTTTGTAAGACACCCCTATCTATCCATCAATCTATCTATCTATGTATTTTTATAACTTTTTTTATTTATATATAAAATAAATGAATATTTTATTTTATTTATTTATTTTAAATATAAATAAAGTTTATATTTATTATTTATTTATTTATTTTTATTTGGCAAACAATTTATTTTAATTTGCCAGGCATAAATTCATTTATCAAAACAATTTTGGTCACTCTTATTTAGTTTATTAAATAATCATTTGTAAAATAATATAATAATAAAAAAATTTGTAACTATGAAATGTACTGACATTACAAAAAAAATCATTTAAGTAAATAGATCTCAAATTAAAAGATGTAAAATCAATTAAATATTAATGCACAAGTCTGTTTTCTAAATTGTAAACAAGCTTCTCAAGTTTCACTTGAATGTATTTTTTTTATATAAAATCTGGATTTTTTAAATATTTTTGATGCATATTTTTAATCAGATAGATTAATAGATATTAGATGGATAGATAGACCTGTGAATGGTTGCGTGCATGTAATAATAATCATTTAAAAGCAAATCAATAAATTAGTTCAATGTATAATTATGCATTAATTAATAACTTTATTTAGTTTGATGTGCACAGCTGAAAGTAAAATAAAAATGAATAAAAGATCAAAACATTTACAGCAACAACAACAATAATAATGATAATAATAATATTAATATTAATAATAATAATAATAAGAAGAAGAAGACAAAATTACTAATATCTAAATATATTATAAATAATAATAATAATAATAAAAGAAACATCCAAAATTAAAATATCTAATAATAATAATAATAAAAAAAGCCAACATTACTAAAATGTCAATTTAAAATGAAAACAAAACATCAAATTGGGACGGATGGATGGATGGATGGATGGATGGATAGATTTTTTTACTTGAAACCAACAACCCTGCAGACTCATCATGTTCTCACATTCAAACAATTTTGGAAATATACTTCAGTAAATTACAAATCACCAATCAGAATATTGAAAGGCATTTTCCTGTTGTCAGCTCAACCTTTATCTGCTGTCTGATGAGTGAACGTCACAGATATAAAGCCAGCGACACAACAGCTGTGTGTGAAATAAAAGCATTGACCACGCCAGAGTCTGATCAAAAAACAACCGCAGCATCTGTGTGTGTGAGGCAGGATTCCTGTCAGTTTGTGTTGCGCTCTCTCCAATCGCTCATGGGACCTGGTTGAGACCGCCTGCAATCGGCCCACTCGAGACCATCACAGCTGTCAGATAAAAATCAATTGAATTTTTAAGGGCTTTAAAGTAAATATTTAATTCTTGCCTTGGGAACCAATTAAGTGCGGAGAGTGAAAGTGGCAGGCACTGGTTGAACTGGAGTTGCACTGGAAGCAGCTGGTGAGCAATGGGGATCAAATGAGGAGCATGCAAATCTGCGGCGCCACGTTCGCTCTCAATTACGTATTGATGTTTTAAAGATGCGCCAAACTCTGAGTGGCAGGAAGAGGCTGGAGAGCTCCAGAAAAGGTGTGTATTGCACAGCGAGCTGCTGCTAGCTTGTTTACCGTGCGTGTTTGTTGCTATTTGCTTTGTGGCTGATGTAAGTCCCGCAGGATCGAGTCGGGCATGTCGGAGCAAGCTCACAACAAGAGGAGGCCCAAACAACTGTGTGTGTGCGTATGCATGACAGAGGAGTATAAAACGCTATAGATGCATGTACATTTCTGGCAGATTTTTCTGAAGCATTCGTGGTTGTCATACAGATTTCAGAGATATTTCTGAAGGGAAAACTCAGTCAGAAGAAAAAAAACCCCAGAAAAAATCTAAATCACACCTAAGAGGCAGTGGCAGCAAAAGTGGTGCAATAGCGTGTCAATGCAGCATTTCTGAAAGCTTGTTTCACAAAATAAAAATTTAAAATGTAAGAAAACAAACAAACTAAACAGGAAGCTGTTGAATTGACCAATGGAATTCTTGCTTTATAATCGAACCCTTTTTCTTTGGTGAGCTCAGTCAGAAAAAAAATAAAATAAATCGCACGTGGCTGCAAATATGGTGCAATACACTCCAAAAGAATATATTTTTGTTGCTTTGCAGGAGGTTTTTTGTGGAAAACTTAATTGTTTTATGCTCAGTCTACTTAAATTAGTTACGTTAACTGAATGGGTTTGTATTGGGACAACATGAATGCATTGTGTGGAACCCCTGTGTCAATGCAGCGTTTCAGAAACACAACTTTGACATTTCTATGGAAGCTTGTTTCACAAAATAAAACTTAAAAATGTAAGAAAACAAACTAACAAAAAAAAGTAGTTGTTTGATTGTCCAATGGAATTCTTACTTTGTCGCACACTTTTTCTTTGGTGAGCTCAGTCAAAAAAAGAAAACAAATAAATCACACTTGAGAAGCAGTGGCTGTAAATCTGGTGAAATACACTCCAAAAAAAAAAAGAATTTTATTACTTTGCAGGAGAGGTTTTTGGGAAAACTTAATTGTTTTATGCTCAGTCTACTTTCCCCCACAGTCCAAATAGGTTATTGGATGAACTAAATTGGCCATTGTGTTTGAAAGGGAGAGTGTATGGGTGTTTCCCAGTGCTAAGTTGTGGCTGGAAGGGCATCCGCTGCATAAAATGCAAAAATAGTTGGTGGTTCATTCCACTGTGGTGACCCCAGATAAATAAGGGACTAAGACGAAGGAAAATGATTGAATGAATGAATAAACTAATGGGTTTGTGTTGGGACAACATGAATGAATTGTGTGGAACCCTGCCGTTTTTACAGTATAGTGCGTCAATGCAGCGTTTCTGAAACACAACTTTGACATTTCTATGGAACATGAACACATTTTTTTCTTTGGAATTCAGCATTTTGATTTCCCAAGTTTGACTTTTTTTCTCTGAATTTTGAGTTTACATCTTGCAATTTTGATATTTTTCCTCTGAATTCTTCTAATTAATTAGTTTGATCTTGATTTATTGGATCTTTATCATCTACAATTTCTGTTTACGTTTCAGAATTTTGATGTTTCTCATATTTTGGAAATGTCGCTGCTCACGACTGCAGGAGGCCCAAACTGTGCCTTCTACTGGTGTGTGTGTGTCAGTTCATGAGAGAGAAGAGGATGTTAAAAAGCAATTGATTCAAATACACACACACACATACACTTTTTCAGCCCAGTCAGAAAAAAACCCCATCATATCACACCTGAGAACCAAAGGCACCAAATCTGATGCAGCATTTCTGAACACAACGTTGACACAATTCTATGGAAGTTTTATTTATTTATTTTTAAGGCAGTTAAAGGAATTTCGAGTTTATATCACACCTTTTTCCTCTCAATTCTGTTTTATGTTATATTTAAAAATTAGGTTTTTATAATTTTCTCTGAATTCTTGAGTTTAAATCTTGTAAATCTGACTTTAATGTGAATTAAATTCTGGGGTTTTGTCTGAATTCTCAGTTTATGTCTCATAATTCTTAGTAATGTGATGTTTTTCATATAATTGTAATAAATAAATCTATAAATTTAAATCTTGTGAATACAGATCTTGAAAGTGTGACTTTGTTTCTGCCATGAAATAAAGAAAATATAAATGTGATTTTCTTTTGATCTCAAAGTGCAGATATTTTCCTCGCAGTTGCAAATTTATATCTTAAAGTTCTAATTTTTTATCACACAATTCAGGCTTTATTGTCAGAATTTTGATAACTTTTTTTGTTTTTATTTGATTTTGCAGGAAATAAGCTTCATAATATTAATTTCAGAGCTTTATCTAAATGAACATCATCAATAAGTATGACTTAAAAAGCCACCATGACTTCACAAAACCTAAAATTCAACTTTTTTTGAAACTGCTGAACAACTTTTATTCCTTTCAGCTGTCCAGTAATTGCTGATGTAGTCCGATGTGTTGAGGGCAATGTGAGAGGTGTGTGATTGAGTCAGTGAGTGCTCTTACCGTGTGTTTACAGTGTTTCTCTCAGTCTCTCTTGAGTGCTGATGCCCTGGAGGTGAAGGGACTTCACCACAGCAGGAGCTGCTCTCCACCAAACCTTCTCTTTAACCCAACAGAATGCTGTCTAATCCAACAGTTCCTCCACACGGACCCCAGATACCTGATTAAATGTGGGAGGTGAAGGAGAGAGAGAGATGGGACACACAGAGAGAGACACTATGACTGACTGAAGCACTTTTGACTATAGCTCGCAATTTTGACTTATTCCTCAGAATTCTCTTTTTAGGATTTGACAATTCTTTTTTTCTGTCATGGAATTAAAGAAATAATAATAATAATAATAATAATAATAATAATAATAATAATAATAATAATAATAATAATA
>CAIGQV010019178.1:4283584-4299520 GCA_903798115.1 Danio jaintianensis | reverse complement strand
AAATAAAATAAAATAAAATAAAATAAAATAAAATAAAATAAAATAAAATAAAATAAAACAGCTTACTGGGCAAAAAACAAGGGGGAAAAATGGGAGTTATAAATGTCTCAGCTCAAGTGTTCATGACAGCAGATGAAAAGCAAACTTCACATTATATCAGACAAAGAAAGCATTTCTTTCCAAACTCTTGCGTGGCAGGTGGTTACAGTTCTGATGAGAATCTGAAATTAATTTTGCATCTGCATCTTCATGACAAGTTGCAGCAGTTTTACACTTTTATTTTAATTTTATTCTGTTCATAAGCGACATCTTGAGAACAATATGCTCATTCATTATTTATGGAGCCAAGACAGTGGGGATGCTAAGGGAATGCATTTCCTTTGCTAATGACAGAAGGTGGAGCTGTAAAAATTGCCAGGATGAAAAATGAAAAATCATAATTCATAACCGGAGCGTCATGCGGTGATGATGCTAATGCAAACATCATTATCACTATTGCTCATAGTTAGACATAAGCAATAAACATCATGCAACCCATCAGATCACCATAGCAACACCCTGGCAACCATCCGACATCTTATTGCGCTGCATAATTTGTTCAAAGAATTATAATAATAAAATACATTTTTCTAAGGAAAAGTGTTTTCAGATGTTTTTAGACAACATAAAATTAATTTCAGATATATTGTTATATTTTTTATATACTAATACAAACATCTGAAAACAGATCTGAAACTATTAATGGCTACATTTTTATTTTACATTTGATAAAAATGTCATTAGTTTACATTTATTCATTCATTCATTTTCCTTCAGCTTAGTCCCTTTTCATCAGGGGTCGCCACAGCGGAATGAACCGCCAACTTATCCAGCATATGTTTTACACACTGATGCCCTTCCAGCTGCAACCCAGAACTGGGAGACATCCATACACACTCATTCACACACATTTAGTTCATTAAATTTACGTGTAGCGCAAGTGTTTGGACTGTGGGGGAAACCGGAGCACCCGGAGGAAACCCACGGCAACACGGGGGGAAAATGCAAACTCCACACAGAAATGCCAACTGACCCAGCCCGGCTCGATCCAGCGACCTTCTTGCTGTGAGGTGACAGTGCTAACCACTTAGCCACTGTGTCACCATTAGTTTACAAATTCAGAATAAAATCAAAATACATGTTTCACTCAAACACATAACTAAAAATCATAAAATCAAGAGAAAATCTGAGATTTTTCAAGTGGTTTCTTAATTCTTTTCCATAGCTGTTGTATAAAATTCTAACAAACTTATTTAAAATAAATAATGTGGTCATTGTTCTTCAGTAATTAAACATATATAATGCTTCTTAACAGCCTCAAAAGTGTGCGCAATATAAGGGAAAAGTCTAAATGTATTTAAAAATATAAATATTTTAGACATTAATATTAATTAATAAAACATAATTGTATAATAACTTTACATATATACAGTGCTGGGGCTGCACGGTGGCGCAGTGGGTAGAACGTTCGCCTCACAGCAAGAAGGTCGCTGGTTCGAGCCTCTGCTGGGTCAGTTGACGTTTCTGTGTGGAGTTTGCATGTTCTCCCCGTGTTGGCGTGGGTTTCTTCCGGGTGCTCCGGTTTCCCCCACAAGTCCAAAGACATGCGCTATAGGTGAATTGGGTAGGCTAAATTGTCCGTAGTGAATGAGTGTGTAGGGAGTGTGTATGTGTGTAACCCATGTTTCCCAGTGATAGGTTGCAGCTGGAAGGGCATCCACTGCGTAAAACATATGCTGGATAAGTTGGCGGTTCATTCCGCTATGCCGACCCCAGATTAATAAAGGGACTAAGCCGAAAAGAAAATTAATGAATGAATATACAGTGCTCAACATATATGAGTATACATATACTTTAGATTAGTCAGTACTGAAGCCAAATCTGGAGCTAATCTAACAAAATAATTTATGACAAAGCTCCAAAATTAGTACACCGAAAAAATTTATACGTTAGGGAAAAATATTAAATGCAAAATTTAAAAAAGATCAAAATTCAAGAGAAGCAAAATGTTTTAAATTTTGTTGAAATTTTGTAGTTTGTAATTTTTTTCCACCAATATTTCGCATGAATTTTAATGTATTATCTTTCTATTTCTAAAGATGTTTGGTAACTAAAATATTATTTCAATAAATATATTCGTTTAATAAATCTGTTCTGTGTTTTGTTCAAATGCGGCAAAATATATTACCCATATTCACTGAGAAATGGATAAAAAAAAAAAATTTCATTTACAAAATTGGGCGTACTCAATGAGTATGTTTACATGAACACCAATAATCCGATTTTAATACAGACAATACTCAATTTTTGATTAATTAAATCCGATTAAGGTCATAATCGAACTAAACAGAAATCGAATTAAGACATGTGGAGTATGCCGATTTTAGTGGCATTATTGAAGTGCAGTACAGACATGTAAACATCGCTATCAAACTATTACCGTCGTGTAGGATTTTCGCCCCATTTTGTGACAGGATATTCCATACACACACACAGCTGTTTGACACTATTCTCTGCACCTACCGAGTCAGTGAAGGACCACAGACACCTGCATCGTGAAATGTGGAGTTTTGTTTTGTTTTTTTCCCATACGGCATGCAGTATCAAATTCCATTACAACAACACTCCTCCAGCAGTTCATACTCGCATCCAATATCTGGTTTGTCACGGGGGGCATGCATGAAATGTTCCTGAATAAAAGTGAAAGTGCCAAACTGCAGTTAAAGTGGACAAATTAAAAATGAAACACCCGAAATTACATGAAACTCCGAAGGGAACGTGGATAGCGCGGTGAGGCAATGATGTTAATCGAATTATCTGCTATAACGTAAAACGGGATCATGAAAGGAACATTCAAAGAGCAACTCATGTAAACACCTTCATCATATTATTGTCTTATTCAGATTAAGGCAAATAATTCCATTACTGATGTCCATGTAAACGTAGTCACTTATATTGAACACATACCTAAACGTCCTAAATATACACTCAGATCCAAAATTATGCAAACATTTTTTTAAATAGTTATAATTTACATAGCTAATAATAGTAATAATTGTAAAAATAGTACAATTGTACATTTGAATGTGTTATTCCATAAGCACATTTTTATTCTCTTACTAAAAACAATCCATTTTTCTTCCTTTCTTTTTTTAAAAATATATGTATTTATACCCAGTAAGTCGCTTTTTCTGAGATTTGTTAGATTAGACAGAAAAAAAGATAACCATGTGAGGACTGTAAAACGTTCCCTCATTATTCAACGTTTTTTTAAAGGGAACTGTAAAACAATCATCACTCATCTGGTATTTGCTGGCTGCAGCTTGTTATGTTTTTATTAGGCAGTCTGTGAGGGAATGAAATATGAACAGCGCGCCGTTCGCTCGAAATGAAGCTCTCCGGCTCGGCAGACCTCGTTAGCTAATTTCCGACGGCTGGATTCTGCCTCATGATAGATTCATTAAACTCTTCCACGGCTCCGAAATTGCAGCCGAGACTCCTAATAAATATTCCAAAGCTGTGTGTTTTCGCGCATCCGTAATTATCAACACACACTAACTGTTTCACACTGAATCAATTAGCGCGTTTCTGCCGAGCTATTTTTTTTTTCCTTCTTAATCCCAAGCATTTATTGACATGATCTCCACAAACTGTGAAACAAACACAACATATTTCTCAGCTAACGTTGTGTCAGGCGGCTTGCTTGGACCTGTAGTCACACATTAGCGCGGTCCCACACACATCATTTGGTCGTGTTGTTGTTAACAGATGTTTGCTCCCAGAAGCTCTAATGTCTTCCAGCGTCGCAGACAGACGTGATCAGGCTGCTTTTGTTTTTACGCTCCGCTCGTTTGGCTTTCAGCATTCGCAGATATCATTTTGATGAGTGTTTTTAGATGAGAAAGGCTTAAAAGACCTGCTTTATTTGGGGAATGCTATGCAAATCACATTTTGCCACATGCCAAGGTTGTATTGGTCAACTAATCGGTTAGTTCTAATAACAGTTTAACTGGACTTGATGTTACTATTTATTTATTCTATAAAAGTCCCAGTGACATTTATTCAAAATAAATAACTTTTACAATGTAGATTGTGTCAAAGCAGTTAAACATAGAACTTCTAGTAAATTGAAACTGTGTCAGTCCAGTTTTCAGAGTTGAAGTTCAGTTTAGTGTGGTTTCATTTTCACTGCTGAAAGTCCAAACACTGAAGGGCAAATCTATCGATGCGCAGCTCCACAAGTCGCAAACCAAGCAAGCCAGTGGCGAGGAAAAAAACTTCACCAATTGACGAAAGTGAAGGAAAAAAACCTCGAGAGAAACCAGGCTCAGTTGGGCACGACTATTTCTCCTCTGGTCAAACTTCTTGAGCAGAGCTACAGTCTAGGTGCTGGAGACTGGAGAACGCTGGATATCCATCGTGGAGAAGCTGCAGGTGTAAGTAGGTCACCGGTGGGTGTACAGGCTGGCCCACGGGATCAATGTGGAGACTCATCTCTCATTGGGGTCTTTCAGGAATCAGTCTCATGCTCTCCACTCCTCCATGACCGTCACAGCATCTGCTCAGGATACGGCCTGGTCCATGATTATAGAGACCTGTAGAAGTCCTCGATGGTTGGCATCATCTCTTCACAGGTCTTGGATCACATCAATGGCGGTGCACAATCTCTAGAGGCCTCGGGATGAGTATCCCCATGTTCCAATGAATAGAATAATATTAGTGAATGATCGTTGACCGATTGTCAAGGTTATCCATGGAAGTTAATAATATTTAAAATAATGTACAGTTTCTTGCACAGACTGATCATTTCAATTCATAAAATTTCAATGTATTACCAGGAGCCACAGGTATTAATTTTGCTTTGCCTGTATGTGTTTTTTGCCTCTCAAAGTGGTGGCAGGCATTGCATTATTTGAATCTCCAAGGACCATGATTTCAGTTTAAAAATCTTCTGTAATGTTTTAATAAAGCAAAAAAATTACCTAAATCTTGGATACTTTGAAGATGAGTAAATTAACATTTCTGGGTAAACTATACAAAGAAACATTTAATTGTCTGAGAGCAAAACTGGTATCAGAGATCAAGGGAAAAAAATTCCTCAACATTTCTGCCTCCAAAGTTCGTGGCCCGAGGTGAAAAATGAGTCTCATTTGTTTATCCGTTTGTTTAATTACAAAATTTGAGGACACATTTTCCTGGGCAGCGTCTGACTTAACCTTCATGGGGTTCTTCTTGGGTTTAGCAATAAAATATTTTCTATTAAAAATATTGTTTTACAAAATGTAATGAATTGAAAATAAATTGGCTTGAGTGAATGATTCAACGCTTACCAAGGCTGTGGATTTAAAGTAACCATATTATTGCAAATAATGTTCAGTTTCTTACATAAACCAATCATTTTACGTCATGAGACCTCAATGTCCTCATTAATTTTGCTTTGCCTGTATGTGTTTTTTTGTACTCTGGCAGGCATTACATTATTTGAATTACCAACAACCATGATTTCAGTAAAAGAAATCTTCTATAATGTTGTAATAAAGAAAAAAAAAGTTACCTAAATCTTGAATACTCTGAAGATGAGTAAATTAACATTTCTGGGTAACCTTTTTGAAACATTTAATAGTCTGGAAGCAAAACTGGCATCAGAGAACAAGGGAAAAAAGTCATTTCTGCCTCCTAAGTTCGTGGCCCGAGGTGAAGAACAAGTCATATTTGTTTATCCGTTTGTTTAATTACGGAATACGGGGACACATTTTCCTGGGCAGCATCTGACGGCTCTGACCTTCAAGCTCAATCAAACCTTTAAGCTGCGTGGCGTGTTTGCGGCGCGGCGGTGAGTTTTCTGACAGACTGCTACCTGTGTAGGGGGTCTTCATTTGGGCTACATTAGCCCATATGGCCTGAGTTAGCTCCTATTGAAGCCCTGGCCTAATTACGAGGAAGCGGGAGAATGTTTGCAAATGACGATTGGGCCTGGGTGTTTGTGCCTCATCCAGCCCCCGCGGTGACTCGCACCTGTTCCCGTCTTTAAAAGCTCTCTTTCAGTTTAGCTTTTGGCCGACGCCACCAAATGACCTATCCAGGGGGCAATAACGCTTTCTCTGTTTCGCCTGTCGCGGAGGCTCGGTGTCAGCATCCAGTGAACAGACGCAACTGTACCCCGGGCAGCAGACAAAGGGGTTTGAGAGCACAGCTGCTCGGCTTTATAGCTTTTAAATGTACAAAACGCAAAGGAGTCGTTATATTTACTCGCTGGCACATCTGAAAATAGGGAGGTAAACACTGGCGCATTCAGCATCGTGTTGTGGAGTTACATTTTTTAAATAATTTTTTGTAACAAAACTGGTTGAATTGCAAGCAATAAGACGCTCGCTTACATTGCATTTCTGATATTATTGCAATTAATTTAATTTAGACAGTTTTAAAATGATTCACTTGTATCTGATTACCCAAATTTCATATTATTGCATTTGAATATCACCCAAAATTTTATCAGCCATATTATCATGTTTACTATGTGCATTTAGAGTCATTGTTATCTTCGTACCATTGAGTAGCTATTGCGGTTTTCTTATTAGTTTGAATTAGACAATTTTTATTTAATATATATTTTAATTTATTTTTAATTTTAAATTTTAGCTAAAATTTGAGTAACTTTGTTTTGACATTATTTACAACATTTGTTGTTTTTTGTAAAAAAAAATAAATAAAAAAAAATAAAATCAAGCTTTATTTTTCAGTAAAATTTACATATTATAATTTCATTCATTCATTCATTTTCTTTTCGGCTTAGTCCCTTTATTAATCTGGGGTCGCCACAGCGGGATGAACCGCCAACTTATCCAGCATATGTTTTATGCAGCGGATGCCCTTACAGCTGCAACCCATCACTGGGAAACATTCATACACACTCATTCACACACATACACTACGGACAATTTTAGCTTACCCAATTCACCTGTACCGCATGTCTTTGGACTTGTGGGGGAAACCGGAGCACCCGGAGGAAACCCACGCGAACACGGGGAGAACATGCAAACTCCACACAGAAATTCCAACTGACCCAGCCGAGGCTCGAACCAGCGACCTTCTTGCTGTGAGGCGAACGTGCTACCCACTGTGCCACCGCGTCGCCCCATATTATAATTTAACGTATAATATTTTGTTAAATGCTAATGTATTTTTCTACTATTAAATACAGGTTAATTTTTTGGTTAACTAAAATACAACATAAATATTCATTCATTTTCCTCTGGCTTTGTCTCTATTTCAAAGGTCGCCACAGCGGAATGAACCGCCAAAACATAAATATTCTTTTATTAAAAAAAAAAAATAAAAAAAAAGATTACATGCATGTGCCCTTTGCATTATAATATTCATATAATATTTACTATTACATCAGCATTGCCATAATGGCATAATATTTCTCTATATAGTACAACATAAATTATATTATATAATCTAAAAATAATCTTGCATAGTTTAGAAGTAGCATTTTGCCAGGCCAAAATAATGTCTCTGAATTATCTTCATTTGGAAGCACCTCTCTCCTAATATTATATCATTAATTGAAATTAATCTGATTAATTAACATTGCCATAAAATTAATTAATTTAAGAACAGAACTGAATCATTTGACAGCACTGTTAAAATGCTTCCTTAAATAGCCTGAATATAGTTACTCTTAGAAAACCAAAGCTACTTTCTGCATGTGCTGTTAATAAGAGTGAAATAACTTGAAATTGAAAAAAGTAATGAATAATCAAAAATTACTGAAAAGAAATGAAAAAAAAAATGATATTGCTTTCAAATACAACAGAAGAATTAAAAAAGGGTACCATCAATTTAGTGTACGTCTTTGTCTAATATATACATTTAATTAAATGCAGAATTTTACAGTTTCAGTTTAAAAAATAAAAAAACGGTATTATAATATTCATGTAATATTTAATATAATATATTCCAATGTTTATGTGTTGTGATATATTCTTTAGTTAAATGCAAGGTTTTTTTTCTACAGTAGAAATACATTATATAATCAATATGAGTATAAATAATCTTGTATTTTTTTTAAGACTTTAAATTTTATGTCTTTTTTATAAAAAAAAAAATATTAGAGATAGATAGATAGATAGATAGATAGATAGATAGATAGATAGATAGATAGATAGATAGATAGTAGTATTCATTCATTTTCTTTTCGACTTAGTCCCTTTATTAATCTGGGGTCGCCACAGCGGGATGAACCGCCAACTTATCCAGCATATGTTTTACGCAGCGGATGCCCTTACAGCCGCAATCCATCTCTGGGAAACATCCATACACACTCATTTACACACATACACTACGGACAATTTTAGCTTATCCAATTCACCTATACCGCATGTCTTTGGACTTGTGGGGGAAACCGGAGCACCCGGAGGAAACCCACGCGAACACGGGGAGAACATGCAAACTCCACACAGAAATGCCAACTGACCCAGCCGAGGCTCGAACCAGCGACCTTCTTGCTGTGAGGCGAACGTGCTACCCACTGCGCCACCGCGTCGCCCCGATAGTAGTATTAAATAGGAAAAAAAATAATAAACCGTGCTTCTTCGCAAATATTAAACCTTTTTTTTTTCTTTTACAAAACAGAATGTTCCTCTAAAAATATAGACTTCTAAACACTCAAAACATGACTTTTGCTTTTTGTTCAAACTACTTATTTAAAATGAGTTGAAACAACACAATTCTAAAGTTTTTTGGGGGGACAACTTAATTGTTTTATCCACTTAAATTTGTAAAAACGATGAAGATGACTTAATCGATTTGTGCTGTGACAACATGATGGAACTGTGTGGAACCAAACTTTTTTTTTTACAGTGAATATTCATATTTAAAGGCATTGCTCTAAAAAACACTGCAATTAATCGCAACCAATCTGATTAGTTAACTGCCATAAAAGTAACTGCTTTTATTTAAACACTATTATTTAAACACTACTAAAAAAACAAAAATGTTCCCCAGAATAACTTAAACAGGTCCAAAAGCAAAATGTGCTGAGAGCAGAGCTCAACATACACTCAAAAAAAGACTTTAGCTGCTTGTTCAAGCTACTTATTTAAAATGAGTTTAAACGACACAATTCTTAAAGGTTTTTTTTTAGGTTTTATGTTCAATCCACCTAAATTTGCAAAAAGGATTAAGGTAACTTTCCCACTGCCTATATTTAATTATTCATTATTATCCACTTTTGTAATTTTAAGACTTTAAATTTAATATCTTTTTTATTTAAAAAATAAATAAAAATTAAATGGGATAACAATGTGAATCAATGTGAGGCTTGAGATTATGAACTTTTTTGACTAAATACACACTCAAAAAAAGACTTTTGCTGCATGTTCAAATTACTTATTTAAAATGAGCTGAAACAACACAATTCTTGAGGTTTTTTTTGGGAGACAACGTAATTGTTTTATATTCGATCTATTTCAATTTGTAAAAACGATTAAGTTAACTTAATCAATTTGTGTTGGGACGACACGTAGGAATTGTGTGGAACCCTGCATGTTTTACAGTGTGTCTTCATACAAATTAAAAACAATAATGACTTCAAATAATTTATATTTAGAGGCGTCGCTGTAAAACATACTATTATTAATTACAATCAATCTGATTAATTAACTGCCATAAAAGTTACTGCTTTTATAACACAATTTTAACAAAAAAAAGATTCTAAAGATTCTAAGAATCTAAAAAAAAGATTCTAATAAAAAAAAACAAAGATCTGTTGGGAAAAAAAATGAATGAGAACCCAGTCCACGAGACTCGAACAAGTGTAATTTCTTTTTTAAGACGTGTTGGTTGTTCTGCAGTCAAACAGCATCTAACAAGTCCACGAGTCTGCAAGAGCCTACAGGAGTCTCTTACAAGTCTGCAAGTTTAACAAGTCTTATTTAAGACAAAGATGTCCAGTCTATAATGTGTTTTTAGAACGATGGGAGTGGCTAGGTGGAGATGGCTAAACAAAGCATGCAAATTAAGTAGGTAGGTAGGTGAAAAAACGTGCCAAGCCACTGACCACACTAGTTTATCAACAAAAGAGTTTCTTTGGCACTGTATGGATCCACAAAGACAAAGGCACAGTTGTTAAGACCCTGCCTATAGCATTTGCATCACTTTGGCTCAGCCCGTGCTCAGGAAGCAAAGGTTTAATGTCCCTCACACCTTGGCTACTACTAGAGTTTTGAATGAAATTATATAATTAAAAAAACAAAGAATATAACTTTACAGTTATATAAATATCACTGTTAATTTGGAACTAGATTATATAAATTTTTATTTCCATAGTTTCCATCTCATCAGCAGCGCTCTATGTAAAGCACGTGTTGTCATGTCAATGTTCCCGTCAGCCGTCGTGATTTCAGGACGATCTCCTGTAAACACACTGAGAGATTTGTGTGCTTTGAGCTCCGGCTTGATTCAACATTGTTTCCCACTGCTTTAGGACTTTGTTTCAGTCGGATGGGAGCGGCAGGGAAGAGAGACACAGACAGACAGAGAGAGAAAGAGAGAGAGAGAAAAAGCGGCTTCACCACCAACACGCTCATCAAAGGCCTTTATTTTTATTTGGTGTCAGCACTTCACAGCGAGCACGGTATGGAAATGTGTTTGGCTGTCAGGAAACACACACGGCTCAGTTGCACGGAGGTAATTTGACCGGGCTGATGTCTTTTCTCCTTTCCGGTCGCCTCATTATTCAGAGAGCGAGCGTTCAGCGTTTTATCTGTCAGCATCTCCGCGTAATGCGTTTTCATAGCGTGTGGATTAGTCACGAGCATCAAAGGCCGCGCGGAGAGAAACAGACGTCCTGAAAGGTGACAATTGAATCTCTTTGCTCGCACGACGCATCGGCGTGCTGGGAGAAGAGACTTCATTTGACTCGCTTGCTCTTGGGTAAATAGCAGCATGAAAAGAAGGCCATAATATGACAGTTATGAGTGATCGTGAGAATGCGAGAGAGCAGCTTTTTCTTCATAAACAAGGCTGCGCTCAAAACACGTCTGATTGGTGGAGAGCAAAGCAGACTTCAAGTTATCGAGATGTGAATAGAGACCTTTTGCAAAAAAAAAGAAACACCAGAACGCATTTGGTTTGATAATAATAATTAAAAAAATGCATTATTCATGCTCTTAAAAAATGTATAATTATATAACATTGCGATATCAATGCTGAAACGATATATTGTGCAGCCCTAATATATATAGATTAGGGCTGCACAATATATCGTTTCATTATCGATATCACAATGTGTGTGTCCGCAATAGTCACATCGCACAACATGCAATGCTGAGTTAGGATTATAGTTGATCAACATAACAATTGAGAATACAAGTTTTGTGGAGTCATTGCAAAGTATAACAATAACATTAACATATTAACATTATCATTTGCATGGGTTTTAAAGGCATTTCAGGAGCGTTTAAAGCATTCGGGCACAAAACTGTACAACATTTGTAACTTTCATGAAGAATAATTTTACTGAATTATTAATACAATGAAGACAATATCGTGTTATTTTACATTTCATTTCATAATTTGACTCTCCGGAAACCATAAAGCACTGTTTCTTTTACTTTACTCTATTGTAATTATTCTTCCTTGCAATCTGTTTATATTTTTTATATAAGATTCACACACTTACAAAATCAACCCAAATTCAAGATCTTTTTCCAAATACAGGCATTTGGGAAAATTGTATTCATATCGCAATAAATATCGCAGAAAAAAAAAATATTGCAATGTCAAATTTTTCCAATATCGTACAGCCCTTATATTTTTATATATATATATATAAAATAACTAAATGTAAAACATTATTCACACTCCAAAAAATGACACACTGCAACATAGTTGAAAATGGCAAAATTGTATTACCTGTAGCTGGTGTATTACATATCATGCTGGCATCTTCGTCTATATTTGTCACCCTAAAGATAAATATAAAACAGAAACATTCAATTAAAAGTCCATATTTGCAAACAAATCTTGAAGATTAAATTCAATAACAAATCTGAATATGACCCAAAAGCACTGTTAAGTGTTAAGATAAAAAAATAATAATGTACATTTTCCAAATATACATGTCTTAATTTAAAATGTCAAACATTTTACCAGGACAAATAAAAGGTTTTGTCATGTAAAAAGTGAAAGTATCAATCACTCTATAGAATGATGTTGTAACATAAAAACAAAGCACAATATTGCATTGGAATATGGAAAAGCATTTAGCAATGGGGTTTTAGCCTTTTAAAATTTTACTTTTGTAAAAACCATTTAAACATTCCATCAGACAGCGAGTTATAGTATGTAAACCTAAAGCAAAAAAAGCATCAATCAATCAATCAACCAACAGAATTATCAAATATTACTGGGATTATACATTTCCTCCGATTTGCTTGCTCTTGGGTAAACAGCAGCATGAAAAGAAGGCCATAATATGACAGTTATGTGTGATCATGAGAATGCGAGAGAGCGGCTTTTTCTTCGTAAATAAGGCTGCGCTCAAAACACATCTGATTGGTGGAAAGCAATTTGAAGTTATCGAGATGTGAATATGGACCTTTGCAAAAATAAACAACCAAATGCATTTGGTTTTATAATTAAAATAAAAAGTCAAAACAATACAGAATATTATTAGAAAGTGTTATTTACTTTCCACAAAATAGTCAAATGTAAAATAATTTCTAAATTATTTGATTGAAACATTTTTAAGGACTAACAAACTGCCACATGGTTG
Organism: Danio jaintianensis; assembly: GCA_903798115.1. NCBI lineage: Eukaryota > Metazoa > Chordata > Actinopteri > Cypriniformes > Danionidae > Danio > Danio jaintianensis. The sequence continues at coordinate 4,286,700 of CAIGQV010019178.1, read as the reverse complement.
AAAACGGCTATGTTTTAAGTTCTTAGTGACCTGTAGCTGGTGTATTACGGTATATATTCTGCAGGAATCTTCTTCAATATGTGTCAACCTAAAGATGAATATAAAACAGAATCATCCAATTAAAAGTCCAAGCTTGGAGACTCTAATTCAATACTTAATATTGAATGCATGTGTCTTTTACATTTTAAAAAGTATTTTATTTTTATTAACGCATGTAAAGGTGTTTTGCATTCCATCAACTAAAGATTGAGGTAACGTTGGTTTTATATTCGCACATTCGTTCAGTGACAACTTGTGACATGCTCCCTATATTGTTTACCATGGTACTTTGAATATTCAGTCTGAAATAACATGTAAGTATGACTTCAAAACAACATCAGCACTATTTATTTGACTGAACAGTGTTGTACTCTGACAGTCATTGGCTGCTAATATGATTTCACTATTTAGAATTTGCAATGAATACTTTTCTAAAATTATATTATTAAGGAGAACGTCTGAATATGTGAATATAAAACCAACTTGACCTCAATCAAAAAAGGTCACATTCCTGCAAACTCAGAGGTGAAAAATGAGTTCAGAATGTAATATTATCTCACAAATAAAATATCAACATCGAAACGGACATCCTCAAAACAACCATAGAGTAGTTTTTAAAAAGTGTTTGTACAAAAATTAGCATTCCGAATAGCACAATACACATTTTATCACGAATAATGAATGAAATGGTAAAACCCAGAACATAATTCAGTGTTTATGCTTCGTACTTGATGATTTTACCTTTGAAATCGGATTCAAGTGAAAGTCTGTCATCATCGGTGTTTACGATTCTCTTTTTGAGCCGATTTAACATATTTCATTACATATATCCTTTCCAAACAACATACGAGTGTCCTCTTGAACTTGGCAAAAAGGATGTTTACAATCTTGATTGAAAAAAACATCATTTCTATCGTTATGTGTGCTATTTTTTAACGTGCACAGTAGCATACACGTTCTAGATTGGAAACTAGTGGCGAGATTGGAAGCTAGCGGCCTCTCCTGGTTGGAGTCAGTATTAACATCATTATCTGAAAGTTATTTATCTTTCCTGAGTACTGACCGACTTTTCAAATGTTCAAATCATTAATCCCAGTATAACATAGTACAGCGGGCTGTGTTTAAAAACAGCACGGCCCATATGACAGTTAAATTTACATTTACATTATCATTTAGCAGTCACTTTTATCCAAAGCGACTTACAAGCCGTTGCATGTACTAACAAACTTAACATTTTGATAACAGTTTGACGAAAAGTGTATTAAACTTACAAACTTGACATACTCACAGAATAAACTTGAATTAGCAAACTATAGCAACTGCAGGGCTGCACGGTGGCGCAGTGGTTAGCACGTTCGCCTCACAGCAAGAAGGTCGCTGGTTCGAGCCTCGGCTGGGTCAGTTGGCGTTTCTGTGTGGAGCTTGCATGTTCTCCCTGTGTTCGTGTGGGTTTTCTCCAGGTGCTCCGGTTTCCCCCACAAGTCCAAAGACATGCGCTATAGGTGAATTAGGTAAGCTAAATTGTCCGTAGTGTATGTGTGTGAATGAGTGTGTATGGATGTTTCCCAGTTATAGGTTGCAGCTGGAAGGGCATCCGCTGCATAAAACATATGCTGGATAAGTTCATTCCGCTGTGGCGACCTCAGATTAATAAAGGGACTAAGCCGAAAAGAAAATGAATGAATGAATGAATAGCAACTGCAATGTTACCTCAAAATTTAAAATTGTTGTTGTACAGCGATAAAAAGAGGACTGGCCTCTGATTGGTCAAAAGATGCGTGATATTGCGTCAGCACGAGCAATGACGGTCTCTGCCAATCAAAACTCGCTAAAAGCTACCAGTTTGCAGGTATAGAAAATTCGTTAATTCATTTTCTTTTCGGCTTAGTCCCTTTATTAATCTGGGCTCGCCACAGCGGAATGAACCGCCAACTTATCCAGCATATGTTTTTTACGCAGCGGATGCCCTTCCAGCCGCAACACAACACTGGGAAACACCCACACACTCTTGCACACACTCACATACACTATGGCCAATTTAACTTATCCAATTCACCTATAGCGCATGTCTTTGGACTTGTGGGGGAAACCGGAGCACCCGGAGGAAACCCACGCCAACACAGGGAGAACATACAAACTCCACACAGAAATGCCAACTGACCCAGCCGGGGCTCGAACCAGCGACCTTCTTGCTGTGAGGTGATTGTGCTACCCACTGCGCCACCGTGCTGCCCGGTATAGAAAATAAAAGTATTAATAAATTAATTAAAAACAGTTTTTCTTTAGTAAGTACAAAGCAGAGCAAAGAAACATTTATTTTAGAAAAAGCATTAGAAGAAGATTTCATAATTCATATCATATGGAAATCTGACAATATATTTGAACACAGTTTGCAACTGTGGGTTATTTTAACCCAATGCATTGGGTTATTTTGATTAAATGTTAATTTATCCATTCTTGTACTACCATTGTTACCATTACTACTATTAATTTTATAATTATGGCTGTGTAAAATAAATAATATAGTTTACTAAAATATTGTAAATGCTTTATTTCCATTACATTTTAAGTTCCAGACATTTTTGCAAATCTGAAATAAAATAAAATAAAATAAAATAAAAGACCATTTTTCCACTTTTGAAAATATGTTGCATATGACATTTAGCCTAAATTAACTTCTCAACAATAAACTGCCATATATCAGATTTCTATATGGGTTTGCAATTGGTTTTAACAGCTCCATAGGCTGTAAGATGTTCTGTAAAGCTTTTTATTCTAAAACACCTTTAAATACCATTTCTTTTTTTACCATTTACATAAACGAAACATAAATACCATTTATGTTTCAAGGTGTCAAAACAACCCCAACGCATGTGCTAAACTTGGATCCTTTATCATATTTACATAAAAACATGCATCCCTTGTTGTCATCCAGAGACTGAGCTCATCATCAGTGACAGTGAGGGAATCCTTGCTTCAGATCTGATGAGTAAACTCAATGAATCTACTGTATGCTGTTGCGTAATTGAAGTGTGTGTGTGTGTGTGTGTGTGTGTGTGTGTGTGTGTGTGTGTGTG
>CAIGQV010019178.1:4265771-4283484 GCA_903798115.1 Danio jaintianensis | reverse complement strand
GTGTGTGTGTGTGTGTGCATCCAAAACACTTCATTCCTGCTGCATGCTGGGATCACAACAACAGCGATCGATTGGCTGAAAGAAAGACGTCTCCACAAAAGAGCCTCCTGTTGAGGCCTTCCAGAGAAACACCGCTGAGGATATATAACCTTTCCCACTATCTTAAACGCTCCCACTAACACAAGCAAAATACCAGCATCAGTCCACTGGTGTGAAGAAATGTCTGTGTGAATCAGCTTCAGAAATGCAGAGCTGTCTGCACCTTCAATTGACATCAAATTCACTTTATTTTCTATTTTTCCTCCCATTATATATTTGTATATATATACAGTAGTCAACATCTAAGACACCCATTCTTGTCCTAGGACAATTTTGAAAAACATTTTTGATTCACTTCGAATGTTTACTATAAATATACTTGTTGTTCAAACAACTTATTTAAAATGAGTTGACACAACACAATTCTTAAAATGTTGGGAGGACAACTTAAATGTTTTATGTTTAATCCACTTAAATTGTTGGGTTAACATAATGGATTTGTGTTGGGACAACAGGAATGAATTTTGTGGAACCCTGGACATCTGCCATGTTTGCATGAGCCTGAACACTGCTGTCGACTTCAGCACACGTGTGCACAAACAGAGCTGCAGACACATACACACACACACACGCACACACACGCACACAAACACACACACACACACACACACGTGGGCGTTGGGAAGGCCCCATCTGGGCATCAGGCCTCCGCATCTGCAGCCGCCCGGCCCAGTGAAGGTGAGAGAGAGTCTGCAAATTACAGCTCACCGTAGGACACTGCAGCCGCTGGCACTTTCCTTACGCAACAGCTGCACCTCCACCAGCCTCCATCTCACATCCTGACACACACGTCCATCCGGGCCGGTCCAAAGAGCTCCAGAGCCGCCCGAATAACACCGTGCTCCCGCCTTGAGCAAAACAGGTGTATGACATCCTGTTGCTGGTCTGCAGGGGGAAGCGGATCCTACTGAGAGAACAGCCCAAAATAACAAAAAAAGGTTAGAGCCGCGGCTGACAGGCTCATTGATAATATTTGAGATAAAGCGGGTCTGCAAATTGGCTCTAATGTCTAATGGTGTGGGCTCTGGGCCACAGTCGCGGGACAAAATGGAGCCATTATTTATTATTTCGCAGGGGTGGGTGAGAGATTTGGCCCTTGGCAGATATTTGTGGACGCTGTGCCAGTTTTTGGCCGGGTCCCTCCGTGAGTCAGATCTCCAGGGGGCCCGGATGGATGTTTAAAACGGCTGCTCTTGTGTTGTGTGGGGTTCGGATGGAGGTTGGCTGGTTTAATGTATAGATGAGGTCGGACTGGCTGACCGACCTTGCGGTCTCCTGGTGGAAATGTGCATTTTAAATGTGTTAGTAAATAAAGTGCTGTACGTAAAGGGGAATATAGTCTCTTTTGCATTTTGAGTTAAAGTACACTACTGAATTAAAGAGCAAAAAAAACTATTTTAGATCTGTTGTTAGTCTGTTGTTCTGTTATTTTTATTTATAATAAAAAAAAAATTATAATAACAATAAATTGAACTGAGATCTCTCTCTCTCTCTCTCTCTCTCTATATATATATATATATAATTCAATTGAATTAAATAATTGGCATGACAAATGTTACAAATGTATTGCCAAAGCATTTATAAAGTTTACATAAAAAAAAACATACATATATATCTAAAAAACAACAACAACATAGTAAACAGTAAATAGTGGTATAGTATTATAATATATAGTATCATAATAATAATAATAATAATAATAATAATAAAACAAAAATACAAATAAAAAAATAAAATAATAAATCAGAATAAACTACATTTAACAATCAACATTTGTGGATAAAACCGTAATAATAAATAATAATAATTAGTATATTTACAATGATTCATTTATAATAATCTAGATGTGTGTGTGTGTTTTTATACAAAATAAATATATATATATATATATATAATATATATGTAATAACAAGTATAACATTTTACTATATTTTCACCATAATATTAAATAAAAGATAAAAGTATGCTATATATTATAAAAAAATGTATGTATATGCAAATGTATATATGCAATACAATGCAATATATTTTTTATATATATATATAAAAATATTACTACAGCAATTCATTGTTTAATTGTTTGTAATTTAAGAAATCACGAATGAGTGAAAATGAAATCATATCGTCCTTGGCTTCACTTCCTAAACCAAAAACTTCCTTGACCCTGACATGGATCTGTGACATTCATCATAACAATTTTACTTTTTGACATACTTTGCAATTAGAAACCAGGTTTGTAGTTTACAGCAAGTTCCAGAAGGCAAATGACTTTAAAAGCAGAAATGGAGTTGAAGAATGTCTGCGAGTGTCATGGGAGGATGACGGGATGTGTGTGTGTGTGTGATGATCATTTCGATGGCACACTCCAGTTTTTCATCATTAGGCAGATGCCTCCTGCCGCTCAGGTTAGGACACGTCCAAAGCGCATGCTGTCTGAGTCAAATGAGCCAGTTCAAGCCCACCTGATGCACACACACACGCGCACACACACTCAGAGCCATGTCCCAGAGGCCGTCCCGCCACACACACATGCACCTGGCCCTCCATTAGCACCTAAACTTCATTTATTAGATTAATACCAGAAGCGACGATAACCCCAGACCTTCAGGGACTCCAGCAAACACTGCACAACTTCACCTGAAATCTCCGCTCACCCACTGCTTTAACCTCACACACTCTCGCCAATAACTTTAATGATAATTATATTTCAATCATAATTAGTAGATTAAACCTTGGATATGCTTTGTCGTGTTTCTATGCATATATATTGTGGTGTGCTTTTGAATTCCCAGAGTGCTATTTGTATTTACATTCTAATGAATGTCGCTATAATTATTACACAAACTCACTTGTGTACAAAAACTCATTTATATTCGTTGAATAAAATGTACAAATTCCCTTATGGAAAAACCTCTGTGTGTAGGTATTTGCTCCTAGATTTACATTGAACTGACTTAATCTGATTTAAAAAAATAATAATATAAAAAACAGTGCCGTGTTTCTGTGGAGCTGCTGTTATTGAACTTGTTATACATTAATGAAACTCACAGTGTTACTAATTATTGATTGTATACTGTTTTGCCTGTTTATCTCTGTAAAGCTCATTTATCTTGTATAAAATGCTATAGAAAAAAGTGACTTGACTTGATTTTGACTCTATGAGCTGTTAAACTATGATAGAGTTTTATAACCCAAAATTTGAAAGATTTTATTTACTCACCCTCATGCCGTTCGCAGGACGAATGATTTCATGCATTTGAAAGAAAGCAAGAAAGAAAGAAAGAAAGAAAGAGTGTTTGAAATTTGACATTTTGGAGGAAGTTAGGAGCACAGAAACATACTTTAATCCTAATGTGCATATGTGCATTCTAAATTCATTCATTCATTTTCCTTCGGCTTAGTCTCTATTTTAGAGGTCGCCACAGCGGAATGAACTGCCAACTATTCCAGCATATGTTTTACGCAGCGGATGCCTTTCCAGCCGCAACCCAGTACTGGGAAACAAACACTCATACACTACAGCCAATTAAGTTTACCCAATTCACCTATAGCGCATGTTTTTGGACTTGTGGGGGAAACCGGAGCACTCGGAGGAAACCCACGCCAACACGGGGAGAACATGCACACTTCACACAGAAATGCCAACTGACCCAGCTGGGACTCAAACCAGTGACCTTGTTGCTGTGAAGCAACATTGCTAAGCACTGAGCCACCGTGCCGCTGTGATTTCTAAATTTTACAGATTTTATTTGAACCTTTCCAACGATATATAGTTTGTTATGATTAGATTAGGATTTAATTGCAATATAGTGAAGTAAACTTAAGTATCCTGCTATTGGGATGGTGACAGTAGCAACTCTGTTGTGTCTGTTACGTCAGTGGTCCTCAACCACCGGGCCACGGAATGGTATTGGTCCGTGGATCAATTGGTACCGGGCCGCACAAGAAATCATTAATTATTTCAGTTTTATTTACTATCTGAGTCTGAACAATCTTTTATTTTGAAAAATCTTTATTTTGAAAAATGACCGTGTTCTCTCGCTTACATCTCGGTCACTTGAGCGCCCAAATTTAACCCACAAGCAGCAAAATGAGTAAGAAACAGACGCCTTTGGAAAGTTTCTTTGCTAAGGGGAAAAGGCCCAGTGAAGGACCAGCGAACTGCCAAGGAATAGATCTGCAACCCATTTGTCAACAAATCAGGTGAATCCACCATGTCTGTGCAAGAAGATCAGCTGCTGGAGATCGCAAATGACGGCGCAAGTTCGTTATTTACAATGGAGGTGCGCGGCAATGTTTTGTCAGCATGTCATCCTCTGAGATGTTTTGTCAGCATGTCATCCTCTGAGAAAACGGTTGATGGTCAACTAGCAACCTACGAATCTACCACTATGCTGACACACAGGCATTTGTAGCTTCGCCCTCTTGAAAAGAGCACAATCTCATTTGAATTTAAAGTGACAGTCACCAAAACGGCAGAATTACGAATCAATGCATAAAAGGGGCAGTTTCAGAGAGTTATAAAACATTATTTGTGAGGTATTTTGATTTGAAACTTAGCATACACATTCTAGAGACATCAAAAACTTATTTTACATCTTGTAAAAAGGGGCATAACAGGGGCAAAAAAAAGTTTGCTCAAGCTGAATGCCAGGAATGACCCATAAACAAAACAGGAGTCATTAGAATCAGTTGGCTGAATGCTAAAAACATCCCGATTGCAGACAGTCTCCTCTTAACAACTCTCTCCTCGCAAATCTGCTGAAAATGAACATCAGCCACAATAAAGTGCTTTTTTCAGAAACTGAGGTGATCTAAAACTCTCGGAGCAAACACAGGCTTGAGTTATCACTGTTCTCTGCAGCGAAAACGTCTCTCATGGAGCTTCAAAAAACAAACAACCAAACAAAAAGTCATCCCATTCCAAAGCCAAATCACCTTTTTGGACTTGAACGGCTCCGACATGCTTAACACCCGTTTCCTTCCGAGATCCGCGCTAGTGACTAACCTTTTCCACGCGCTGTATGTTTACTGCGGGGAGATGAAGAAGAACCGGCCGGCGGGTGCCAGAAAACAGAGCGGTTTGTATAAGTCAGCCATGAATGATTACAGATTAGCGGCTCTGGCAGAGGTTCGGCTGGATCCCCGGTGGAAGTTTAAAGCCGCTGGCAGGATGGTCCAACACACTGGAGGAAGGCAGAGTCCGCGCCACACTCCAAATAATCACTCTAATCAGCAAAAGTTAATCGCTGTAAATCATACATTAATGGGCAGGACAGTTGGCCAGAGCTGCTGAGAGCTGAGTTACTGACCACACAATAATAATGGCTGATGCTGGGAGATACTTTAAAGACTTATTTCTGTCTATGTAAATTCAGCTATCATTTACGTTTATGTTTGCTGTTTGTTCAAACTACTTATTTAAAATAAAACAACGCAATTATTGAGTTTTTGGGGGAACAACTTAATTGTTTCATGTGCAATTTGTAAAAACTAGTAAGTTAACTTAATTTCTTCAAATGGATTGTGTGGAACCCAGCATCTTTTACAGTTTATGAAAGCCCAATTCTACGGTGGCCGAGAGAGCTTAACGTGCTGCAGTTTAAGAAAACACATGCAATTACAATAAAACGGCAACAAATTAATTCAATTCAATTCAATTAATCTTTATTTCTATAGCGCTTTTACAATGTAGATTGTGTCAAAGCAGCTTAACATAGAAGTTCTAGTAAACTGAAACTGTGTCAGTCCAGTTTTCAGAGTTTAGTGTGATTTAATGTTCACTGCTGAAAGTCCAAACACTGCAAATCCACCGATGCCCAGCTCCACAAGTCCCAAACCAAGCAAGCCAGTGGCGACAGTGGCGAGGAACAAACTTCACCAATTGCCAAAAGTGTGAGAAAAAAAAAAACTCGAGAGAAACCAGGAGAGAAACCAAACTTTTATAAGCATGTACCCTGTTTAGGAACATTTTATGGTGGAAAACTACATTACCCATAATGCCGTAGAGTAATTCCACCAATCAGAGACTTGAAGTTACCAAACAGCATCAAAAGTAGGAAAAGTAGAAATTATGATTTACTACTTGATGATGATTTATGATTTATCAAAATGTGGCAGCACGGTAGCAGTGGGTTCATTCCGCTGTGGCAACCCCAGATTAATAAAGGGACTAAGCCGAAAAAAAAAATGAATGAATGAATGAATGAATGAATGAATGAATAAATCAAAATGTACTACATTAAAACTCATAATTAAGAGATGAAAAGTCAAAACAATAAGCTAAAATTAAAAATTATTTATTTAAAAGTTAAAATTGCTAGATAAAATGTAAAAAATTCCATTCAAATTAATAGAGTTTTGAATAGAAGTACTGTTACACTATTTGAGCATGATTTCTGTATTTTCTGTGTGACAATTTTTAGATGTTTGTGTTTTTTTGTGAGACGGTTTGATATTTCGGGGTTTTTTTGTTACAGTTTGAGATTTTATTGTTTTTTGAGTGAAAGTCCTTGCGTTTTGGGTATTTTTAGTGGCAGTTTTTAAGGTTTTGGTATTTTTTATTATTTTTATTCACACTTTTTTGTGTGATTCTTTTTGAGATTTGGGTATTTTTTTATTACAATTTTTTAGGTGTTTGTGTTTTTTTTTGCAATTTTGGATTTCTGTATTTTTGAGCAATTTTTTTGTTTATTATATTTTTTTTGGAGTGACAAGTTTTTGGTATTTTACAGTAGCAGTTTTTGAGATTTTGGTATTTTTTTAAATAAAAGTTTGAGATTTTTAATAATTAATTTTGTGACTTTTAGATTTTGGTGTGTTTTTGAATGAGAATTTGAGATGCTAATATAATGACTTTTTTAGATGTTGGCATTTTTTTGAGTGATAGTTCTTTTGATTTAGGTATTTTTTGAGTGACATTTTTAATTTTTTTATTGAGTTTTTTGATTTAGATTTTATTTTTGAGTGAATTTTTTTATTTTTTTTATTTTTTGAGTGAAAGTTTTTGATTTTTGTATTTGTAATAGATAGTTTTTAAAATGTTGGTGGGCGACACGGTGGCTCAGTGGTTAGCACTGTCGCCTAACAGCAAAAAGGTCGCTGGTTCGAGTCCCAGTTGCTCAGTTGGCATTTCTGTGTGGAGTTTGCATGTTCTCCCTGTGTTGGTGTGGGTTTCCTCTGGGTGCTCCGGTTTCCCCCACAGTCCAAAGACATGCGCTATAGGTGAATTGAACAAACTAAATTGGCCGTAGTGTATGAGCGTGTGAATGTGAGAGCGTATGGATGTTTCCCAGTACTGGGTTGCAGCTGGAAGCATCCGCTGTGTAAAACATATATACAGCATAAGTTAGCGGCTCATTCCGCTGTGGCGACCCCTGATGAATAAAGTGACTAAGCCAAAGGAAAATTAATGAATGAATGAAATGCTGGTGTATTTGTGACAGTTTGAGATTTCAATATGTTTTGTGTTCAAGTTTTTTGAGTTTTTGAGGGTTTGAAGTTTCTGAGTGACAGTTTTTTACTTTTTTCATCTACTTTCCTCCTACACTAATTGTCAGCTACTGTATAATAGGCATTCATATTTTCATTTTTGAGTGAACTATCCCTTTAAGTACATCAAGTGCAATTTCACAATTGCAATAATTTCAGAAATTAAGTTTAGTTAAAAGTTTAGTTTTACATGCTACACTGAAATGAGAGCATTATAAGCGCACAGTGATAAACGGCTCTCTCCTCAGTGTTTTTTCCTCACACACATCTGCTGTTCGGCGGCTCAGAGCAGTGGGTGTTTGGACGGGGAGCACACACCGGTCTCCAGTACATTAGCACATTGCTAACTTGTCAGCAAACAGGTAAATTGCAGTGGAACAGGTGTTGGCGAGAGTTATGAGCCCTCCGCTATAATTGGCTTTTAGGAAACGCTTGAGCAATAAAGTAAAAAGTATTAAAGATTAAAGTCATGAAAGGAAAGCGGGGAAGGATAATTGAGCAGGCCTCCAACAAACTTCCTCTTCAGAGACACGACAGATCACCATCAAACACAGGAACCAGACGACACCATTAACAGATCAGCTATAAGCAGATGAACAGATAATGACGGAGACTCTTATTAACAGCCAGTTCCTAATGAGCTCGTTATGATCCACTCACAAGTGCCATTCAGAGAGACTGGACAGAGAAAGGAGAGCGGCAAATCTGGAGAAGACGTCTCGTCTTTTAGGTCGACTTAAATGATGAGTGTCATTGAGACTTAAATGATGAGTGGCATTTCAATTTCCAGTTAAAATAAATAAATAAATAAAACTGTCTAACAATAATAAATAAACAAACACACAAACAAACAACAATCTATGTTTTTTTATATATATAACAAAGTAAAAAAAGGAAAAGTAAGGTAAAGAAACGTAAAGAAAACAAACGTAACAAAGAAAAGTAATGTAAAGTAACATAACATAAAGTAAAGAAATGTAAGATAAAGACACGTAACAGAAAGAAAAATAACGTAACGTAAAGAAAAGTAAAGTAACAATGTAAAGTAAAGAAAAGTAACATAACGAAGTAAATTAAGGTAAAGAATCGTAACATAAAGAAAAATAACGTAAAATAAAATATGTAACAACATAATGCAAAGAAAAGTTACGTAAAGAAAAGTAACGTAAAGTAACATAACAAAGTAAAGAAGTAAATGTAAGGTAAATAAACGTAACAAAGGAAAGTAATTTAATGTAAAGAAAAGTACCATAACATCAAGTAAATGTAAGTTAAAGAAATGTAACATAAAGAAAAAAAACACAACATAAAGAAAAGTAACAATGTAAAGAAAAGTAACATAAGAAAAAATAAAAGTAACGTACTGTGAAGTAGGGAAAAGTAACGTAATGTAACAAAGAAAAGTAATGTAACGTAACAGAAAAGTAACGTAACGTAAAGTAACATAAAAAAATGAAAAGTAATATGTATAACAAAGTAAAAAAAAGGAAAAGAAAGTAAGGTAAAGAAACGTAATGTAAAGAAAAGAAACATAAAGTAAAGAAACAACGGAACGTAAAGAAAAGTAACAACATAATGCAACGTAATGTAACAAAGAAAAGTTACGTAAAGAAACGTAACGCAAAGTAAGATAACACAAAGTAAAGAAATGTAAGGTAAAGAAACGTAACAAAGGAAAGTAATGTAATGTAAAGTAAAGTACCATAACGTAACAAAGAAAAGTAACATAACATCAAGTAAATGTAAGGTAAAGAAATGTAACGTGAAGAAAAATAACGTAACAAAGTTATGTAAAGAAAATAAAAGTAACGTTACGTGAAGTAGAGAAAAGTAATGTAACATAAAGAAAAGTAATGTAACGTAACAAAGAAAACGTAACGTAAAGTAACATAACATAAAGTACAGAAATGTAAGGTAAAGACACGTAATGTAAAGAAAAGAAACAAAGTGAAGAAACACAACGTAACAAAGAAAAGTAAGAACATAATGCAACGTAAAGTAATTTAAAGAAAAGTAACAAAGTAAAGAAATGTAACGTAACAAAGTAATGCAACATATCGTAACAACAATGTAAATAAAAGTAACATAACACAAAGTAACGTAATGTAATGTAAATCATAGCAATGAAAAATCTTTGGTTTTATATCTATGAAAAAATGTCAAGTAAAATATACAAATAAAATAAAATACAAATAAATCTGTGATCCCACTCCATGGGTAAATGGCTAACTAACTAAATAAATCAATCAATCTATCGAATGTAATTCCTCTCCCTATGTCCAATGATGACTAATAAAAAAAATATTCGTGCACTTCTCCAAACAAAACAGATGTGCAACATACATAATAAAAGTAGTGAAAACAACTACCAATCACGCGACAGAAAAGGCATTGAGAACTTTGTGAATGACAGACATTCCAACTTGTCCTGAAACGCTGAGTTTTGTCTTTTTGTGCAGCAGCGGGCCTGCGGATTGTGTGTGGGCCTGGAAATAACAGCAGTTATTGCTAAAGCAAGCAGCGCTAATAATAGCGACAGAATAAAGATGGCTTTTTAAAAGGAAAGACTTGGCACAGAAGCAAGCGCAAGTAGGTCTAGGTCACTTCCAGAAAACTTGTCCTGCGCAAAGCCTGAAATCCTCTGATAAATATGTGCTCGTGCAGTTTGTCGAAAACGCTCAAATCTGGCCCTGGTTTTAATCTGCTCGTGTTCGGCTTCCTCCGGGGGTCTGTTTAAAGCACAGGTGCGGCCTCTCCATCTCTGCATCCCTCTGAGCCTGTGTGTGTGTGAGTGTCCAGGTGTGTGAATGTGTGTGTGTGTGTCCTCTGACCCGTCCATATGGTCGCGGGGCTGATGGAGCTGCCCAGGTGCTCCTCTCACACAGGGCCGCGGCGGCCGGGGAGCGACGGCCCTCCACGAGACGCCTGTTTGCACTGAACACTCCACGACCTTGTTGTTTTCACTATTACTCATCTCCAATGTGTGTGTGTGTGTGTGTGTGTGTGTGTGTGTGTGTGTGTGTGTGTGTGTGTGTGTGTGTGTGCATGTTTGTACGTGATGGGAAAAGAAGCAAGTGGACATGCTATGTTGTCATGCACGCTTGCTTAGATTTATTGCAGATCGCTGCTTTCTTCCCTATTTTGTATTTGTATATAATATCTTCTTTAGTGTTCAACAGAAGAAAGAAAATCATAAAGGTTTATACCCACTTGAGGGTGAGTAAATACTAATAAATGTAAGTAAATTAAAATTTTTGGCTGAACTATACCTATACCTATGCTTGCGTGTATTGCAAATCACTGCTTTCTTCCCAAAATTGAAAGAAGGTAATACGTGTATTTTTTTTTCTCTCTGTTTTGGTTCACAACTAAATTAAAAATGGCCTATTCCTGATTTTTAATATATTGGTGTATTTATTATATTACATCATGCCTTTTTAATTTAGATGCATCTGTATACTTTAAAATACCGGATGGGGTCAAATATGGACAAAGCCAACTTTGGGCCAATCTTTGAAATTAATTTAAATCATAGTTTTTAAACCTACAGTTGGGTTTGTCTATATTTGACCCAACATTGGGGAAACAAAACATTCTGTAGTCTTGTGTATATTCAATATAATTATGCACGCACGCACGCACGCACTATATAATATATAGTATAATATTGTGATAGTTGATTTTTTTTAAAAACTGATAAAATCTGTATATTGTCATGCTTTCTGAAGGATTTTATGGCACTTAAGACAGGAATAACGATGCTAAAAATTCTGCTAACGTCACAGAACAACAGAGAACCAATAATTTAAAGTACATCAATATTTCACCATACTACTAATAATACTCTCTTTTTGGTCAAATAAATGCTGCCTTACAATGACAATTTATTTCAAGCCTTCTTTCTTAAAAACACAGAAAAATCTTACCATGTCTAAACTTCGGAGTGTATCAGAGTGTCGTCTGCACACAAATCCAGCTTTATGTGATCACTGCAATGACAGAAAACACATTAAAAGCAACACAAACCAGTTTAGCGCAGTCTTTCAAAAGAAACATGAAGCGCTTACAATGGCCTGTTTCAGTGCTCAGACTCCCAAACAACAGATTTTCCAGCAAAGCTTTCCATATAAATAGGAAAATTAGCCACCTACTGTATCTACCTCACCCGTGTGCGTCTCAATTCCTCATGTATTGTTTTCATACAACAACCAAGATCTTTGGCCTTACACAATACCTACATATGGACTCCTACAGTATCTCCGGGATTTAGTCAATTGTGAGCTTTTCCAGAGGAATACAATTCATTCACAGGTCTTTCTCTCTCTTAAAGGGATAGTTCCCCCAAAAATGATAATTTACTCACTATTCACTCACCCTCAAGTGACTATAAATCATTGTGAGTTTCTTTCTGCTGTTGAACACTAAAGAAGATATTTTGATGAAAGCTGAAATCCTGCAACTATTGACTTCCCTAGTAGGAAAAACAAACACTATGGAAGTCAGTAGCTTCTGCTTTCCAACATTCCAACATCTGAACAGAATAAAAGATCTCAAACAGGTCTGGAATAAGGAAAGTGGAAGTAAATGTTTTGGGTGAACTATCCCTTTAAGGGTTTGGACTGTAGGGCTAAAGAATTTGTGGGTGTTAGTATCAATACAATTAACAGCCCTAAAGGGATAGTTCCCCCAAAAATGAAAATTTACTCACTATTTACTCTCCCTCAAGTGGTTCCAAACCTTTATGTGTTTCTTTCTTCTGTTGAACACTAAAGAAGATATTTTGATGAAAGCTGAAATCCTGCAACCGTTGACGTCCATAGTAGGAAAAAACAATTACTATGAAAGTCAATGGCTTCTGCTTTCCAACATTCTAACATCTGAACAGAATAAAGGATCTCAAACAAGTCTGGAACAAGGAAAGTGGAAGTAATTGTTTTGGGTGATAGGTTAAATGATTAATTGCATTTGCAATAATATTGTAATAATATTTTTTAATCACAATATTATTATTTTTACATTCACACATTTTTTGTTTGTTTGTTATTAAATGAATTATTGTTGATGTAAAGAAGTGAATATAAGAAAGCTTTGCACAAACTTTGGTTAATAAAATCTTTTTAGGTGGCTAATTGGGTTAAACTCTACTAAAACTAAAACTACAATTGAGTTATTATGATTGTTTTTATTTTGTGTGGCCCAGTGTGAAAGTTTTATTTTAAAAAGATTATGATTGGTTACATAAGCTAATATTGCGTTGGTCAAGATTGGCTGTTACACCACTTCAACAGACCAGAGTCAAATATTCTGCTTTTACACTGTAAGAAATATCCATAAATGAGCAGTTTTCCATATTTGTGATTCAGTTTTCCCCTTTTATTTATGCTTTTGAATTGCATTATGGGACTTTGATCTTTCTACCAACAACTTTAAACCTTGAAAAGTAAAAAAAAAAAAGGGACTTTTATTGACATTTTTAATAGTTTAAAGTGATATATTGTCTGGGTTTGCGTTGTCTATATTACGCTACAAAAACCTTGTAATAAACTGCCAGTACATTTTCTGTTATTTTACAGACTTATTTCTCTATACATTACTCCTTATACATTATATTAACTACTAAAATGTCAAGAAAAGTCACTTTGTTAAACTGTAGAGTTGAATTTTCAACATCAAAAGTCAGCAGAGTAGAGATCAAGGTCCCATAATGCAATTTGCAAAGATTATATTATACAAACAACCCAGGCTCCGTCTGAAAACGTACCCCCATATAAATTTCTGGAGAGCACCAAATACATCCCAGGAGCTACGTTTTTTGCAGTTTTTGTTTTCGCGAATCCACCAGAGGGCGCTGTGCACGCTTTTTCAGATCTTAAATTTCTCTTGCGAGTTCCATTCGCGCCTGCTCTTCTCACGTAAATCCACCAGAGGCCGCTGTCGACTGACTGACCGATCTATTGACCCACCCTCCTCCTTCCCTGAACCCAACCGATAGTGTTTTCAAAAGCACAGATTGACCAGCGTCCACCCACTTCCCTAAACCCAACCGACAGTGTTTTCAAAAGCAATCCAGAAAAAGAAAAGGCCTCGCCTGATTTTTACCACATTTTCAGATTTTACCACATTCTCACCCTGTTATTTATTTGTTTATTTTATTTTTTGGCTTCTGTTTATGTCTTACCCACTTTCTGGAACCGTTCTTCGCCATACTCGAACCCCGTATGGAGGTAAGCGGTCAGCTGGTAAGCGCGAAAAGGAGCGCCGTCATACTGTTCCGTAGTGTTCGTTTTAAAGACGAAATGCAGCCATACGTTCCTCTGGCTACATAATTTGCGATCTCCAGAAATTGTATAAAGGGCTACGTTTTCAGAATGAGCCTATGTTGCATACAAAGTATAGCTTTATAAATGTATGTACGTTTAAAAAAAAAAACGCAAAATGCTACAAACTTTCGAGGACTGAGCTGATGCTGATCATCTCAGTCTTGTAAAAGGGTCCATTGCAATTAATTATTATTTTTTAAATCATTCAGCCCTAGATTTCCTATAGTGTCTACTGGGAAAAGGGTCTTTTTCCCCTTTAGATTTCGGGTTCAGAGGTCACTGGGGCTCATTTCTCTGGGTCAGAAGGAGGAAGCGAAGGAACCAAAATCCTAGAGAGGTCAAAGGCAGTCTCGAAAGGTCAGCAACAGGACCCAGACAGCTTTTCCTGGGGAAACGGACTGATCTGTGGGTGCTGACAAGAGTACGGAGGCCGTCAGGAGACTTTTACACCTCACAGTGAGCTTTTGCTGATACTCAATATTCCTTCGAGACGTGTCTGCGTTTTAACCCCTCAAATGCGCAAAGTCATTTTCCGGTTTCGGGTTGCGGCAAGCATTATGCTGGGAAAGAAAAAAAAAAAAATGGGAAGAAAATAAATAATGAAAAATACAGAGGTATGTTTTGATACGTCCGGCTCATAAATATTTCATCCGAAGCTCATATGTGGAGGCGCGTGCGAGTGTTTTATGTGTAAGAGAGAGATCTTGTTTTCCGCATCGGGAGGAGAATACGGCCCAGATGTTGATATCGATGTTGTTTCTTTAAATTTAGAGAAAGATTTTCCCTCTGGGTGAGAAAAAACTTGGTTTTTGTTTGTTTTTTTGTTTATTTTTTTATTTTGTTTACTCTTCAGTTCAATTTAAAGGGACAGTTCGGATAAAATAGTAACATTTGCTGTTAATTTGCTCACCCTCAGGTCATTCCAGGTTAAGGTGACTTTTTTTTTCTTCAGTAGAACATTAAAGAAGATTATTTTTTTAGCTTACAAAATTGTGGTTCTTGGTGGTTCATAAAATGCAAGTCAATGGCTGCGGTGTTTTAACAGTCAAGAAAACATTTACAGGCAAAACAAAATTAATACCTGTGAATCCTGACAATGCATTGAGATTATTTACAACATTATTTACTATATTATTACCTTTGATCCACAGCCTGCCCTTTTTTCTGCTTTTTGATGTTGATATCAGTGGTATCAGTTTGGGTTATGTAATTTTACAGCAAGTAGCTGCTATCAATATATGAGGAAGTGAAATATTATCATCTATGTCTATCGATATTAAACAAGAAAACATATTTTTTTCAGTGATTTCCTCAGCAGAAATCTCAACTGTGCAGTGTTTAAATATACTACTAGTAAAAAAATTGCCAGTCACACTGTAAAAAAAAAACCAATTTTAAATGAGGTATTTTAATTAATAAGTATTTTTCTTCTATTCACACTTTCAAAATGTGATACGGGACCTTGATTTTGATCACTTCTTAAACTTTTAAAAGTTGACTTTTACTAACATTTTAAATAATAAAAGTATAAATAATTAAAAACTGATTTCCGAAGGATCATGTGAAACAAGACTGGGGTATTAATTATGCTGAAAATGTAGCTTTAAACTCAGCATTAACTGGCTTTAAATTTACATAAAATAAATTCCAACTGCATTCAATAAGAAAACAAGTATTTTAAATTGTATTAATAATTCGGTTTTAGTTTTAACCATTCAACAATCTGATCACACTCGTATGAAACAATTCTATAGTAGTTTGTGGTAAATAGTATAGTAATTGTGTTTTAAACCATACTATAGTAAAGTGTATAATACTGCAGTATTAACTATAGTGAACTGATAAACTATGTAGTATACTTTAGTTTTTACTACAGTAGAGGTGGTGTATTGTATTATAACATACCCTTTAGAAATCTACATCACAGTACTGGGCAATTTGTTTATAGTATTACCAGAATTACCACTACAGATGAATTCAAGTACTTTATTATAGTATGGTTCAGAAACACTATATACGTATATAAGTATACTTGAAGGAATCTGTTGTGTAATTCTATAGTTGCTTTGGTAATACAACAACTATAGTAACATAAACAAATTGCCCAATAGACCCTTTTTACATTTCTAGGTTTCTCAGTATCAGAAGTCATCATAGTTGGGTAAACTTTGAGCGCAGTGAATGGGAGAGTACAACAAATCATTTTTTTACAATCCTATTTGCTGAAATAATAAAAGAAAAACTCCACGACTTTCAGAAAAAGGAATGAAATAGTGTGAGACTGATCACGGCAGCCAGAGGAGAGAATAACATCAAATTTACTGTCCAGCCCCTTAGACGCTGCATTAGAAACACCTCGCATACGCGGTAATTAGTTTTATGTAATTTGCAAAGATCATATAATACATACATAAATACATTTAAATGTTACTATGTTTTAAAAAAAATCTAAATATTAAAAACTTTAAGGATTTAAGATTATGATGACCGTTAAACGCGTCATAACAGTCTTGTGAAAAGGGTCCATACTGTATTTTTAGTTTGCTAAAACTATAGTGTATATTATACTACAATACCCCACAGTTTACTTTAGTAAAATACTACAGTATTTATTACAGTTTATTAGTTTACTATAGTTAATGCAACAGAATGCAAAGTGTACTATACTATAATATATAGAGTATAATACACTTTACTACACAGTAAAAAATGCTGGGATCCACACAATTCCTTCATGTCGTCCCAACACAAACCAATGAAGTTAACTTAATTGTTACATAAAACAATTAAGTTGCCCCAAAAAAATTCAATAATTGTAATGTTTCAGCTCTTTTTAAATAAGTTGTTTGAACAAACAGCAATAATCTTTTTTTGAGAGTACACTGTAAAAAAATGCTGGGTTCTGCACAATTGATTTGTGTTTGGACGACATCAAGAAATTAAGTTAACTTGTACATTTTTAGGGGCAGCACGGTGGCGCAGTGGGTAGCACAATCGCCTCACAGCAAATAAGTCGCTGGTTCGAGCCCCGGCTGGGCCAGTCGGCGTTTCTGTGTGGAGTTTGCATGTTCTCCCCGTGTTTGCGTGGGTTTCCTCCGGGTGCTCCGGTTTCCCCCACAGTCCAAAGACATGCACTACAGGTGAATTGGGTAAGCTAAATTGTCCGTAGTGTATGTGTGTGAATGAGTGTGTGTGGATGTTTCCCAGTGATGGGTTGCAGCTGGAAGGGCATCCGCTGCGTAAAAACATATGCTGGATAGGTTGGCGGTTCATTCCACTGTGGCGACCCCAGATTAATAAAGGGACTAAGCCGAAAAGAAAATGAATGAATGAATGAATGTACATTTTTACAAATTTAAGTGGATTGAACATAAAACAACTAAGTTGTCCCCCAAAAATGGCAGCACGGTGGTTCAGCGGTTAGCACTGTCGCCTCACAGCAAGAAGGTCGCTGGTTCGAGCCCCGGCTGGGTCAGTTGGCGTTTCTGTGCGGAGTTTACATGTTCTCTTGTGTTGACGTGGGTTTCCTCTGGGTGCTCTGGTTTCCCCCACAGCCCAAAGACATGCTATATAGGTGAATTGAATAAGCTAAATTGGCCGTAGTGTGTGTGTGTGTGTGTGTGTGAATGTGAGAGCGTATGGGTCCCAGTGCTGGGTTGCGACTATAATATTTTTTCATGTGTGCAAACTTTTGACCCATAAAGTAGTTTTGTATATTAGTACACTGGAAAAAAAAAAGATTCATTGGATTTACTAAATCTTTTTAAGGTAAGTGGTTGCAAATGGTGGTTTATATGGGCTGA
>CAIGQV010019178.1:4214823-4230450 GCA_903798115.1 Danio jaintianensis | reverse complement strand
ATATATATATATATATATATATATGCATACAGTTGAAGTCAAAATGATTGGCCCTCCTGTGAATTTTTTTTCTTTTTCAAATATTTCCCAAATGATGTTTAACAGAGCAAGGACATTTTCACAGTATTTCCTATAATATTTTTTCTTCTGGAGAAAGTCTTATTTTGAGGATGAGGATGAGGATCAGTGTTGGGGAAAGTTACTTTAGAAAGTAATGTATTACAATATTGAGTTACTCCCCAAAAAAGTAATTAGTTGCGTTACTTAATTACTTTTTATGGTAAGTAATGCGTTACGTTACTTTTGAGCTACTTTTGTGTTTTATTTTTTTACGTTTTTTTTTCTTTCTTTTTTTAATAGAGGAGTTCTGCAATTAACAACACACTGTATAACCTACACCTACATTTACCTTTAAAAAACACATCAAAAAATAATATTTTAGGATAATGTTATCTGAGAACTTCCTGACCCCAGAGCTATACATGCCGTATATACAGATTAACGAATGTTTAAAGCAATGTGTTTGCTACTTTTGTACTATTTGTCTTAAGTAAAATCACTGTCCATTGAGACAATCCCCTTTTCCTTTTCTTCGATGCGTTCAAAATAATGAAAACATTCTCTCATTGGCTGCGTGATTTCATTGTTAATTTTAATTTAGCAATTTATTTTTTAAAAGCGAATGAATTAAACTAAAAAGTAAATCAAATATTATGACTTATTTTTTTAAGAAATGCGTTACTTTACTCGTTACTTAGAAAAGTAATATTATTACGTAACTCACATTACTTGTAATGCGTTACCCCCAACACTGATAAGGATACCTAAATTTTGATCGAATAAATCATTCTGAATGTAAAAAATGTGCGTGTTGTTATTTATTTAGCTTTATGTCTATTCTAAACTATACAAATCCAAAAAGGAGTCATTTTATTCCTGATGCATGCTTTTAATCAACAACCAAAATTGATCATATTAGCACTCAAGCTACTAAATGAACCACAAAAAAAATAAATAAATAAAAGTAACAAATCTGACTCTTCCTGACACTTTTAAACTCTATAACAATATAAGTTTATGAAAATTCAAAACCAAAATGTTTTCTATTTAAACGCTTCTAAAAGACATTTTATACACTTTAAAAATCATGTACAAATAAATGAAACTAAAAGAAAATACAATGTCAGTTCTTCAATTGAATTAAATTGTGAAATATCTTCTTGGCATCTACCTAAAGCTAAATGTGTTTTGTTTTATTCATTCATTCATTCATTCATTTTCTTTTCGGCTTAGTCCCTTTTGTTTTATTTTATTTATTCATTTATTTAATTAATTCTATTTATGTCACTATAGTAACCCTAATTAAAATTCTGAACAATTTGGGGTAGTGTAAAATAAAAAATAAAAATAAATAAATAAATAAAAATCCACCATTTCTGACAATAAAGCTTTATTTATTATTTTAAATATATTTTATTAATATTATTAATATAATTATATTTATTTAATAATATTATTTTATTCTGCTGAACTATTTCTTTAAGGCAGCATTTCAATAGCTTTATAGCTGTCATAAACACATTTATTTATTATTATTTGTATTTTTTTCCAGCATTCTTTTCATTTTAAACTTTTATATATATATTTTTTTCATTTATGATATTAACTTTTATTATTTTAAACTTTTATACGTTATTGTTTTTATTATTTTTAATTAATACATTTTATTTAGTACATCAATTTAGACTAAATGAAAATGAGAACTACCATAAAAATAACACAAGTTTACTTTTAAAATTTATTTTAGTTAAAGTTTTACTCATTTTCAGTTTTTGGGGTTTTTAAATACGCTGATAAGTAAGTCTACTTGATTAATTTCTCTGTTAATTCTTTTGTGATCTACTGCGAGTCGAACTGCATGCTGGGATTGTGGAGAGCCTTTTCCACACATGTCACAAAGTTGACATTAATTAGTAATGCGAAGTGAAAGTAAAGGACGACGACGAAGCAATTAGATGCGAAACGTTCAGAAGCGTTTTGATTGAAGAAGCTACATAAGCATGGCCGCGTTTGACAGCGCAGTGTTGATGTGTTCGCACCGAGTGGAACGCGCAGACGCTTCATTAGAGGACCAGCCTTCTCTCCAAAGTTACAGTAGTCAAGGGTGTATCGTGTTTTTAATCTCTTTGTTTTTGAGATGAAGTGAATTTGGCAGACCAGGCTATCGGAACATTGCCTCTCTAAGTTGCAGTTAGGCTGTCGGCCCCCGCGGGACCTCGCCGTGGCACTGACAGATAATTGCTAATTGTTCAAGGCACAACCTGGCACAATATTGGCTCCGCATGCGACCCTTCTGACGCCCAATCTTATTGCTTGCATACAGTCAAAGGCCACTTTATTAGGTACAGCAACTCATTAGCTATGTTTCCCATTTAAAAATGCAAATTAGATTTATGTGCAAAACTGGAATATTGCATTTGCGAATAAAGCAACGTTTACATCCAATGAGTCAAAGACAACTAAATCATCACTTGATCATCAATAAAAACGGAATTTGCTGCAGTAGGAGATGCCACTGAGGGCCTTTTTA
Source organism: Danio jaintianensis (assembly GCA_903798115.1). NCBI lineage: Eukaryota > Metazoa > Chordata > Actinopteri > Cypriniformes > Danionidae > Danio > Danio jaintianensis. The sequence goes on along the minus strand of CAIGQV010019178.1, from coordinate 4,227,860 downwards.
CTTTTATAATGAAACACAATGAATGTGGTGGTTTTTGGAGGTGTGAGACACTCTTTGGGAGTGCAGATGGTCAAGACAGTTCTGGAGGTAATAATGATATAATGATAATAATAATCATGCATTCTTAAATGTTGGTGGTTTTCCCTATTGGGAAGAGGTAAAATTGGCATCAAATTTTACAAATGACAAATTTTACCTCTTTCCAATGGGGAAAACCACCAACAATAAAGAATGCATGATTATATGGTGTCATGGCATTCAAAACATGTCATTATAATGGAAGTCAATGGGGCAAAAACAGCCACCAACATAATGAGGGTGGTAAATTTGCCCAGAGTGTATTGTTGAGTTTTTGAAAAATGCCAAAGCATTTTCCAAACATGTGTCAAAATTTGTCACGAAAAATCATTCCATTTGCTGAAACACAGAGAAAGTTGTGGCCAAATTAACACACAAGTGTTAATGCAAATATCTAATCAGTCAATCACATGGTAGCAACTCCATGCATGTGGACGTGGACAAAATGATCTGCTAAAGTTTGAAACTGAGTATCTAAGGGCTGGTTTGAGTATTTCAGAAACTGATGATCTTCTGGGATGTTCATGCACAAATAACGTTATAGTGTTTACAGAAAATGGTCCAGAAAGAAGTAGAAAATATCAAATGAATGTTGGTGAAAAGGTCTAGTTGATGCCAAAGATAGGATAACAGTAACTGACCAACTGAGATCTGCAGAAGAGCATCTTTGAACACACAACATGCTAAACCTTGAAGCAGATGAGCTACAGCAGCAGAAGAAAAGCACATTCATGTCAGATATAATGTAATGTAATGTGCATTAATATGAAATATGCACAATAGGGCATTGGCTGAAGGTTGCCTGGTCTGGTGGGTCTCGATTTCTGTGCAATATTATGTATAATTTCTGCATAATATGGATATATTTTGTTTTATTTCAACAGTTCAGGATGCTGGTAGTGGTCAATTGTCCCTGTATTTCTTTTTTTCTAGTCAAGCAAAACTTTTCTCTATTGGCAGACATTTTGACCACCTAAGCAAAGGCCAACTATTCCAGCATATGTTTTTTACGCAGCGGATGCACTTCCATCCGCAACCCAGTACTGGGAAACACCCATACACTCTCGCATTCAGACACACACTCATACACTACAGCCAATTTAGTTCATCCAATTCACCTATAGCGCATGTCTTTGGACTGTGGGGAAACTGGAGCACCAGGAGGAAACCCACGCCAACACGGGGAGAAAATGCAAACTCCACACAGAAATGTCAACTGGCTCAGCCGGGACTCAAACCAGCGACCTTCTTGCTGTGAGGCGAAAGTGCTAACCACTGAGCCACCGTGCTGCCCCTTGGGATGTATTTTAAACAGGCAATTCACTGATGAGCAGCCAGCAAATCCGAAACACTACATGATGCTGTAATGTCAACATAAAGCAAAATCTCCAAGGAATTTTCCAGAATCCAGGAATTAAATCACTTCAGAAATCAAAAGCAATATAGTACAACAAGACTGTACCTAATAAAGTGGCCGGCAAGAACCCCATAATAAGGCCACATTTGTTGAATCCACTTGTATCGTTTGTCCTTTCAAATGTTATTAAAACATGAGATTCTCTGTCCTGATATATTTTTAACTGCGTTAATGCATTTTTGTCTTGTCACCCGCTGACAGCGCCGCCATAGTCTGCGTGGAGCCACCAGGGAAATTTACATGCATTTGAATTTGTGCTGCCAAGCCCTGCCATCTCCCCCTGACAGCCTATTTAGCTGGGTGATAAGTTAATCTGGGTCTCGCTCTGAGGTGCTGCTCTCAGTCCACAATCTGCACTGGGAATCACTATCAACTCCAGCTGCTCAATGCATGCACTGATCGACAACCGCCGGCTTCTGAAATAGACTGTTACCAACAAACAACACAAAAGATGAAATAAGAGGAATCGTGTTGTTTGTGCCGAAACGTCCGGTGGGATACGGGTGGAAAGATGTGACAGTGTGGAAATTTAACTGAGGGGAGCACATGTGATTTTTACTTGCACTCAAAAAAATTACTTTTGCTGCTTGCTCAAACTACGTATTTAAAATGAGTTGAAACAACACAATTCTTACGTTTTTTTGGGGGACAACTTAATTGTTTTATGTTCAATCAACTTAAATTTGTCAAAAAGATTCAGTTAACTTAATCGATTTGTGTGGAACACAGCATTTTTTACAGTGTTTTGTTTTGTTTTTTGTTGGAAGAGATTGTAAAACGCTGCAAAGATCAAATTTCCAAAAATTACAGTGATAATCTACAATATTTTGATACATTTTTATACATTTCCTTCTGCTCAATGAAAAAAAAAAATCACTAAACTTAACATTGACTAATATTTTAAATGTATTTGTTGTTTATTTATTTATTTAACCAGGAATGTCCAATTGAGATACAATATCTCTTCTACCAGGGAGTCCTGGTCAAGACAGGCAGCATAGGACAGAGTTACAAAAAATACATATCACAACACATCGACACACAAAAATAATATAAACCATAATCAATTGTTAAAACATGTACACAGTTCTAAATTGACAGTCTTTAAAATATTTTTAAATATAGCGATAGATGGTACGAGTTTCATATGTAGTATATCTTGAAGATACCATACATATAGAGCATACTTAGACAATGCAGATCGACCTATCTCTGTGTGAAAAAATGGCATCCTAAGTAAGAGTATACAGTGCTCAGCATATATGAGTACACCCCTCTCAAATCTCATTTAAATTAAGATCTTCTATAGGATGCTTTACAATATTATATTTGTCCATATACATTAGTTTAGTCAGTACTGAAGCCAAATCTGGAGTTAATCTAACAAAATAACTTACAATAATGGTTCAAAAATTAGTAGCCCAAATTTATGTTAGGGAAAAATATTAAATAAAATTTTCCAAAATAGCAAAAATCAAGAGAAACAAAAAATATATACAATTTTGATGAAATTGTAAAAAATTTTCATGAATTTAATTGTATTATCTTTCCATTTCTAAAGATGTTCTGTGACTAAAATATTATTTTAATAAATATATGTGTTTAATAAATCTGTTTTGTTTAAATGCACCAATATATATTACCCATATTCACTGAGAAATGGATAAAAATATTCATTTTCAAAATGGGGTGTACTCAATTATGCTGAGCACTGTATCTGTTGATCTGGTATTATAAGTATTTGAGCATTACTCCAACAAACTAGATATATACTGTGGTGTTTACCCATATAATATATATATATATATATATATATATATATTTATTTATATATATATTTTTTTATAAATATAGATACTCATAAATAAATAAAAGATATAAATGAAAATAAACATAAATATGACTTTTTTCATATATTTGGTTTGACTGAAGAAATTATCACAACTAGGGCTATTAATATTGGAAAAATCTGACATTGCGATATTATGTTTTTCTGCAATATATATTGCGATATGAATATAATTTCACAAGATGAATTGAACAGCTCTATTTGGAAAGATTTCATTCATTTAGATAGATAAGGATGATCAATATTCTTTTTCTATGCAGTGCATTTGCATAAATTATAATAAATTACAAGCATATATAAATACAACAGCAAAGATACAAATTTTCTGGAGAGTCTCAGTACTCAGATACAGAAATTGAACAATCAAACATAAAATAGCATGGTCATCATTGCATAAAATATTTCAAAATAATGCCATTGATAACATCTTTATCATTTCATCTTTAATAAATAATCTAATCCTACGATATGACTATTGCAGATACTAATATCTATCTATCTATCTATCTATCTATCTAATATGTATGTATGTGTATTGTCGTCATTAGCTCACCCTTTACTAGTTTCAACCCCTTATGAATTTCTTTCTTCTGTTGAACACACACACACACACACACGCACACGCGCACACACGCACACAAAAGATATTTTGAAGAATGCTGGAAATCTGTAACCATTGACTTATAGTATTTGTTTTTCCTTGTGGAAGTCAGAAATATCTTTAAAATATCTTCTTTTGTGTCTTGAGTGAGTAAATGAACTGTTTGAGTTTTCATTTTTGGCTAAACTATGCCTTTAAATACAGCCCAGTGTTATCTTTTTCTCTGTCTATCTCTCCATCAGTCTCCAGACGGCGTGTGCCACCCGATCTGTGGCAGAAAGTGTCCGTTCCCTGTGATCGGGCCATGGGAACGTATGCGATGTTGAAAACTGTCAGCGTCAATCTTTATTCACCTCTGAAAGCCAAAAGCCCAGCGGAGACGCTCTTTCTGAGTGACGTGTCCCGGATGTTGACACATTTCTGATGTCGGGACACTTTTTTTTTTTCCCAGGTACAAAACAAGCAAAGGTTTACATGAGCTGAGTGGTTTTCTTTAATTATTGATATCAATGAACTTTTGACATATTTTGTTTCTTTTTTATCCGCACATTGAACAGATAAATCAAAAATTTATAAATTAAGCATATTTTCTGCTTATTGTGAACTGAAAATAAATGATAATCACCAATTAAATAATTCTTCTTGTGCAGAGAGCCAATATAAATTAGTATAAATTAGGGCAGCACGATATTGGAAAAATCTAACATATTTACAGCAATATTTTTTGTTATTCTAAGATATATATTGTGATATGAATACAGTTTCTCCAGGTGACTGGAATAGAAAAGAATTTTGGATGGAAAGAATTGATCATTTTAGATTGAATGGGATGATTCTGTAGGCGAGTGAATAATGCATAAAATATAATTAACAAATAAAAGCACAGATAAATACAATAAAGAAAAGTTACAATTGAAATAAAGTTTATTTTCCAATAGTCTAATAGTATTCAGGTACAATAATTGAATTATGAAAATAATAATAACTCTTAATAATTACTAACGGTACAATTTCTTAGACCTGAATGCTTTTAAAATCCTTATAAACTCACAGTCCTCAAAAACACATGCAAATGATTAATTATAATCCAGACTCAACATAGGTAATCCTGCAATGTGACTATTGTGAATGATTACATTGCGATATTGATGCTGAAACAATATATTGTGCAGCCCTAGTATAAATATATATATTTTTTGTGTTTAGGAAATGAAATGTAATGAAAATTCTGTCATCATGTTTCACCCTTTACATGGGTTTTTCCTTAAAACAAGCTAAATAACCTGCCAATGGGGTAAGCAAAATAATCTTGTTTTTCCTTTTGACATAAGATTATTTTGCTTACCCCATTGGCAGATTATTTAGCTTGTTTTAAGGAAAAACTCACTTAATTTTGCCATATTATTTCTTTTTTTAACAACTATTTTTATTTTAAATATTGTCATACAAATTGACAAAGGTTTAAATTTTGAGTTTAGCAAAAAATGCAACAAGAATAATATTCATTCATTTTCTTTTTGGCTTAGTCCCTTTATTAATCTGGGGTCGCCACAGCAGAATGAACCGCCAACTTATGCAGTGGATGCCCTTCCAGCTGCAACCCATCACTGGGAAACACCCATACACTATCATTCACACACATACACTACGGACAATTTAGCTTACCCAATTCACCTATAGCGCATGTCTTTGGACTTGTGGGGGAAACCGGAGGACCCGGAGGAAACCCACACGAACACGGGGAGAACATGCAAACTCCACACAGAAATGCCAACTGACCCAGCCGAGGCTTGAACCAGCGGCCTTATTGCTGTGAGGCGACAGCGCTACCCACTGTGCCACCGCGCCGCCCACAAGAATAATATATAAAATCAAAATAACTCAAAAAAGAAATACAAAAATTGTAATAAATAAAAATTTAAACAGGGCTGCACGGTGGCGCAGTGGGTAGCGTTGTCGCCTCACAGCAAGAAGGTCGCTGCATGTGGCCACTGGATTTCTTTGATAGGCCAGAGTGAAGTATTTATTTAATATAAATTCAACCGCAAACAGGGCCTTGCAATGCGCAGGTCTGTTATTGATATAGCCAACAAAAGGGGACTTAAACATATAGCGTCTTTTGGGTGCTCAGTTTCGTTATTTCAAATGGAGACGCGCCTGTTCAGCGCGCAAATAGGAAAGGATGCACATGCGGTATGTCCAGGCGTCGCGAGTTGAAAAAACCGAAACATTTCAGAGTGCCACGAGCGAACCACAAGTCATGTGACAGGAACCAACCAGGCAGCTTCACACTTTGTATGGAATTACACAGTAATAAAGGTAGACTAATTACCTCAGATTAACGATTCAACAAATCCAGATACAGATCCTCTCTCAGTGATGATCATTACATCACATATCCCCCACATTGACCTGACTTCAGTGCACTTGTTCAGCCCAACACAAGCTAGAATTCTCTCACTGAATATAAATAAATAAATGAATAAATAAATGAATGAATAAATGAATGAATAAATAAATAAATGAATAAATAAATGAATGAATAAATAAATGAATAAATGAATGAATGAATAAATAAATGAATAAATGAATGAATGAATAAATAAATGAATAAATGAATGAATGAATAAACGAACGAACGAACAAACAAACGAACGAACGAAAATTAACTAAGGTGAAGCAATCAAACAAATAACCCCATGTTATTTATATGAAGTTGCTATTGTGATGCATTGTGATGCACAGCATTGTGATGCTGGTCTTTAAAATATTTTGTGTAAAATGTATCGTTTTTGGCGACGCGGTGGCGCAGTGGGTAGCACGTTCGCCTCACAGCAAGAAGGTCGCTGGTTCGAGCCTCGGCTGGGTCAGTTGGCATTTCTGTGTGGAGTTTGCATGTTCTCCCCGTGTTCGCGTAGGATTCCTCCGGGTGCTCCGGTTTCCCCCACAAGTCCAAAGACATGCGGTATAGGTGAATTGGGTAAGCTAAAATTGTCCGTAGTGTATGAGTGTGAATGAGTGTGTATGGATGTTTCCCAGAGATGGGTTGCGGCTGGAAGGGCATCCGCTGCGTAAAACATATGCTGGATAAGTTGGCGGTTCATCCCGCTGTGGCGACCCCAGATTCTAAGCCGAAAAGAAAATGAATGAATGAATGAATGTATCGTTTTTTTAAACTTTTGAGTTTTTATGAATGTTTATTGAATAGTTTCAAAATAGTATCTTTTTGAAAACAAATTAACTGTATTGGTCAGGCCCTCTAAACCCGCCCCAGAGTCTAATGTGGCCCCTTAAAAAAAATTAATTGCCCACCCCTGATCTAGACTCTCCATAAAAAGTGGCATATTATTTCTTAAAACAACACAATATGTTTCACTTGTCTATAATGCATCTTGACTTAAGATCAGTAAGAAAAAAAATCTGTAAGAAAAAATCTGTAAGAAAAGCATGTTTTGCAGTGTAACTGAACTATCCCTTTAATAAGAAGAAAATGTGTTGACCTGAGTGACTCCAGAGGGACCTGGTAACCCCAAAAGAGGTCAAAAAATGCGAGAAAGTGACCTTAAGAATCGAATTTAAAATGTAGAGACGCAACCCGAGACTCTGGTCCCGTCAGCAGCGGCTCCTCGATATCTCTCTTTCACATTTCACGAGGTTAACCAAACACAGACTCACCGTTGCGTTTTTCAGAGCTTGTCAGCAGCGCGTACGTTGAGTTCTCCTTTCACAAATGCCGGATAGACAGCAACCCTCATGAGAGGCAGCATTTCATCTTTCCCGGAGTTAAAGTACAATTTGGTTTGGCTTGGCAGAAAGTGGCCGGGTCCATTTAACACTCCACTGCCCTGCTGAGAGAGACAAGCACATGAAAAGAAATCAATTAGAAGTAACAAGCAAGGCCTTAAACATGGAGTCGTCCGCACAGGCCAGTGAAGAGGAAAAGCAGAGCGAACGGACGGAAAACAAAAAAAGCGCTCGTGTGGCTTTACGCTCAGCTTCTCTCCACTGCACACACAGCCTATTTGTAGCTTCTTCTTTTTTTGTTGTTGTTTTTTACATTTTGCTACACTGTAAAAAAAATGCTGGCTTCCACACATGGATTTGTATTGGCACAACATTAAAGTGCAAATTAAATTAAAATAGTGATGTAACGGATTACAAATCTCACGGTCCGGATCACATTATGGTTTTTTAAAATTACGGGAGTTTTCTGGGAGAAATAACAAAACGGGAGGGTGGCGGAGATGGGTCTGAAATACGGTAGACTCCTGGGAAAAACAGGAGTGTTGGCAGGTATGCTCACACATAAACTGTGCACTCTGACTACTTCAATATTGTTGAAGCCATGGTGGGCATTTTTCTCTGTCTCGTGCTGAACGCTGGACCAATCGCAACAGACTTGTCATCGCTCCAATCAGCGCAGATTAGCATCGCGCTAAGGAGGGGATTGGGAACAAATGAATCGCTGAACGAATCATATGGGAGTCGCTGGGATAATTAGGTAAAAATAAATGCATATTATAAGACAATGAAAGTGTTTTTTGACCTTGCATACATATCAGCCTATTGTTGGAGACCCCCAAAACCACAATATGACCCTTTTTAATGCATAATAGGGGCTTTTTAAATAATGTAATTGCTGCCTACAACTTTTATTTCTGAGCATCAAGTTAAATGCATATGATGGTGATTTTAATCTTTACCATAAACATCAGTGCTTATATCTAAACTATAAACTGTTATCCCAGTACTTCTGTGATATTTGACTGTTTGTAAACTAAAGGCTGAATCTCTTTTTTTTATTTTAGTGTTTTTCAAACACAGATTTGAATGCAGCTATTTGAAGGAACAATAAACAAATGCAAATCACCATCATTTATAATTTATGTTGCGTGCCCAATCTTTTAATGACTAATCGTGCAGCTTACACTGAACGTATTAATGCAGGCTAAACAAGTAGTGACAGAAAACACCTTTAATAACCTAAGAAACCCACCACATTCCGAATAACCTACCACATTTTCTTCTGTCATCATCTGCCATCTCTCTGCCATCGTTACAAATTTAGTAAAATTAAAAAAAAGAAGTATTAATCTGTGGGTCACGTGTGTTCCGAACCATTGTGATCCGTACGAATCACGGATCAACCGTGATCCATTACACCCCTAAATCAAACCTAACCATATAGCTCACATTGCTAGTTTTGTGTTGAACAATTAATCTGTGCATGTCATTAGGAAAAAAAAAGTTTGCACTTCCTGTTTGTTTTCAGTTAAACTGTCAGATTACGTCTGTCTGAGGTATTGGGCATGGCTAACATACTTAACCACACCCCTCCAGCTGTCAGTTTTGACAACAAACAGAAACAGTGAGGAGGAGGAGTCTGTTACACTGTAATAACTCTCCGCAAACCCCTTTCCCCATCTTTCTGAATGAAATGCCTACTTTACTACATCCAATCAGCTCACAGTACAAAAAACAAGCCACGCCCACTGTTTTCTCATTTAATATTCTGTTTCTGTAGGAACTGCATCACAATACGAAAAAAAACTGTCGCAGTTTCTGGTTCATCTGGACTTTAAGGAATTAAGTTGACTTATACGTTTTTAATTTAAGTGGATTGAACATAAAGCAATTAAGTTGTACCAAAAAAAACCCTCAATAATTGTTTTGTTTCAGCTCATTTTAAATACATAGTTTGAAAAGCAGCATATGTCATTTTTTGAGTGTATACTAAATGTGTGGCTTTTGTAAAACTATGCAATGCTCGGCAACATGTCGTGAGAAAAAGTTATGCATTCATTATTGTTCTATAAATATAAAGCATACATATATGGTGCTGTAGCAAATTAGTCTCAAAAGGTTTGCTAACTTTGTATTCTCAAATATTTTGGTTTATATGAATATAAAGAATATGTTTTTTTGCAATGAATAGTTTCAAATATAGTTTTTTAATAGTTTTTAAAAGTGAAAATATCCACTGAAGTGAAATAATTAAACAAAATTTTGTATATAAATTTAGTAGAGATTTAATACTTTTTATTGCCCTTTTAATACTGAAAATAATGCAAAATATCATTTTAGTTGGCGTCACGGTGGCACAGTGGGTAGCATGATCGCCTCACAGCAAGAAGGTCACTGGTTCGAGCCCCGGCTGGGTCAGTTGGCATTTCTGTGTGGAGTTTGCATGTTCTCCCCAGTGTGGGTTTTCTCCGGGTGCTCCGGTTTCCCCCACAAGTCCAAAGACATGCACTATAGGTGAATTGGGTAAGCTAAAATTGTCCCTAGAGTTGAATAAAAATTCAATTTATGTGGATTTTTTTTTTTACATTATAAATGTTTTTACTGTTGCTTGTGATCAATTTTTTTACTGTAGGTAATTGTAGAATTGTTATAAATATATAATTTATTATATGTATTTATTTATTTATATTTATATAATTTATTTATGTAAGTAAGTAAGTAATGTGGATTTTATATAGCGCATTTATCGTGTATGGCCATACACCCAAAGCGCTTCACAATCATGAGGAGGGTCTATCCATACCACCATTTATGGGGCGTCACGGTGGCGCAGTGGGTACCACGATCGCCTCACAGCAAGAAGGTTGCTGGTTCGAGCCTCGGCTGGGTCAGTTGGCATTTCTGTGTGGAGTTTGCATGTTCTCCCCGTGTTGGCGTGGGTTTACTCCGGGTGCTCCGGTTTCCTCCACAAGTCCAAAGACATGCGCTATAGGTGAATTGGATAAGCTAAATTGTCCATAGTGTATGTGTGTGAATGAGTGTGTATGGATGTTTCCCAGTGATGGGTTGCAGCTGGAAGGGCATCCGCTGCGTAAAACATATGCTAGATAAGTTAGCGGTTCATTCCGCTGTGGCGACCCCTGATTAATAAAGGGACTAAGCCAAAAAGAAAATGAATGAATGAATGAATAATTTATTTATTTTTACTTTTGAACAATAGTTTTACAATTACCTACAGTTGAAAAAATCTGTCAAAATTCAATATTTTAATTTTTGTGATTGTATGTTTTTGTTACTACATCTGACAAGATTTTTTGCTCGTTATTCTCAATGACATTTCAGCTACTGTCTTCTGTAAATATATATAAACTAATTAAACGGCCTGTTGTACCCTATTGCACTAGAAGTAAAGATGATGACAAACCCAAAAGTAAGTCGGAGGACAGAATCATTTAGAGAATTTGGACAATAATGTCCTTCCACAGGACACTGCAGAGTACAGTGCAGTATATATAACCGCAGGACATACAGCGCATCTGTCTCCAGTTCCCAAAGTAATCCGTGTTGTTGGACACGGGTCGCCACCTCCCTCACACGTGTGTAGTGCATAATTATGTATTAATTATGGTGAACTGCGGGTCGGCTCTCACAGGCTCTGATGGCTCCCCAGACACTTGTTGAGGAGGAGCAGAGGTCCTGAACCAGCGTCCCATCAGATACATCGCCTTCACAGCGGCTGGAGGACACAGAGATCATAATACAGGCATCCAGAAGCACAGCAGATCGCAAAAAACACAAGGACAAACGTAGGCATTCTACTATTAAAGTACAAATGAAATCAAATATACAAAGTTTAACTTATTCTTTTTCGTTTGATTGATGTGAGTTGAGTTGGCGTTTCTGTGTGGAGTTTGCATGTTCTCCCCGTGTTTGCGTGGATTTCCTCCTGGTGCTCCGGTTTCCCCCACAAGTCCAAAGACATCCGTAGTGTATGAGTGTGAATGGGTGTGTATGGATGTTTCCCAGTGATGGGTTGTGGCTGGAAGGGCATCCGCTGCGTAAAACATATGCTGGATAAGTTGGCGGTTCATTCCGCTGTGGCGACCCCAGTTTGACAAAGGGACTAAGCCGAAAAGAAAATGAATGAATGAATGATGTGAGTTGAGATGACTAAAAAAGTTTATTTGATTCAACTAAAAAAGCTAAGTCAGCAAGATTTTTTTTTACAGTCCATGATATCACTGTAAAGGCTAATTTATACTTCTGCATCAAGCGCACATGGTCCGTATGGTCCGGCGCAGCCTTTGCACGATTGCATAGCCTTCGCCGTGGCTGATGCTGACGCGCACCTCTCAAAAAATTTAACTACATGTCGCAATGATGCAAAGCGCAAGCTCTGTGATTGGTTGGCTTGGTAGCGGTGCAGAGTGTGGGCGGTGCTGAGAGCCACGAGCCCGATGGAGCGAGTGTTTACAAGTGTTGAGTCCCGTGAAGGAGCTCCAGATGGAAACTTTTGTTTTGTGTTTACTTTATGATTAAAGTTGTTCCCGACTCTGAATGAGCGAGTTTGAGCTACTTGTACATTAAGGTAGCGTTCAGAAATAAACAAAACACCCGCAAAGAAACTCGACACAGAGGAACATAAAAACCTACTGCCAGCTAGCGTTTCAGGAGTGTTATTGCAGAGCAACACAAACAGCACGCAGAAGTATAAATGCATGACTACGTGCAACACATGCGCCGTGGTACATGCCGATCACTCGACAATGAAGGGGCGGAGTCTAAATCATAACATTACTGTAAGGCAATGAGGGGGTGGAGTCTGAATCATGATATCACTGTAAGGCAACTGGGGGGGTGGAGTCTGAATCATGATATCACTGTAAGGCAATGAGGGGGTGGAGTCTGAATCATGATATCACTGTAAAGCAATGAGGGGGTGGAGTCTGAATCATGATATCACTGTAAGGCAATGAAGAGGCGGAGTCTGAATCATTATATCACTATAAGGCAATGAAGGGGTGGAGTCTGAATCATAACATCACGGTAAGGCAACGAGGGGGTGGAGTCTGAATCATGATATCACTGTAAGGCAGTGAGGGGGTGGAGTCTGAATCATGATACCATTGTAAGACAATGAAGGGGCGGCGTCTGAATCATGATATCACTGTAAGGCAATGAGGGGGTGGAGTCTGAATCATAATATCATTATAAGACAATGAAGGGGTGGACTCTGAATCATGATATCACTATAAGGCAATGAAGGGGCAGAGTCTGAATCATGATATCACTGTAGGCAACGAGGGGGTGGAGTCTGAATCATGATATCACTGTAAGGCAATGAAGGG
>CAIGQV010019178.1:4192137-4206908 GCA_903798115.1 Danio jaintianensis | reverse complement strand
ATCCAACCATACTCCAATCATTCTATCTGTTTATCCTTTCATCCATCTATTATTGCATTCCATTGTCTCTCCATCCATCCATCCATCAACCTGTCTGTCCATCCATATCTATCATCTATTTTTCCATCCACCTGTCCATCTATTATTCTATCCAACCATACTCCAATCACTCTATCTGTTTATGCAACTTATGTTGCAATTTATGCCAGGAATTAGAAAAAAGCAATGCAATCCAACTCTTTGTATCTTAGACTAAAATAAATACAAATATTTGTTTTTTTCACATTGTAAGTCTCAAGATGCCTTTAAAACAGTATTAGGGCATGTGTTACACCAGTCACACCCAATTTACAAGACCTACTGTCCCTTTAAATATTTCAATAACAGTCAAACACCTGCTCTGAAGTGATAATTAACATCGGGTTCAAAGCAATCGCAGAACATTCACTTTCTCTGTCTACAAACACACATAAGAGGCCTGTTTCCATAAGTGACCTTCCCCAGTTACCCTCATTAAATCAAACACTCGTCCCACAGCCGGCTAAAACCGTGGCATCAGTGCTGAGGATTGTAAAGACAATGTTTTAAATGGTGGATTTCAGGGCAGGATTTCACTTTCCATAAATTACACAAACACCACAAGGGCCACGCAGAGCCGAATGACACTAATCAAGCGTTCGGGTTCGAGCAAAAACACAGATTAGGTGGAACCGACTCAAAGTCCCAACCCAATCAGAAAGCACCCAGAGACTGAAAAAAAAAACATGAAATCAAAACATAAGTAAACACTTTGTAAAAATATGGGGAAAAATGAGAATCGAAAGCGGAAAAAGCAGAAATGTGACAGCGCGGCAAACAATAGATATATTCTCCCAAAGCCAGACAAAGACATCTGTCCCAGTGTGAGTTCAACATCAATCCCACAGCAGCTGCAAGAAGGATTTGGTGTCCATTATTGAGTGCCAGTGAAAAGCTATTTCATTTGATGCATGTGGGTATGACTTTGTAACTCATAAAGAAGAAAAATTACACTTACACTTTTTCTTTTTCCCCTACATTCGGGAATTACTGGGGCGAAAACTTTCGTTTCGCAGCGCACGGATGGCTATAACTCACAAAGTTTCTGTGTTGCATTGTTTTTGTCCTGGAAGGGGTCAAGAGGTAAATGGACAGAGCATTTTCCTCAAATAACATACAGCTTATGTTCTGTTACTTTTTTATTAAAGGGAATTAAATGTTTAAGAACATATAGTAGTTAAATAACATAGTTGAATTTCTAAAAAAACTATAATAATAATAATAAAATCGAGAGGAAAAAGATTCTGAGATAAAAACAAGGCTCCTAAAATGATCACAAACAGAATTTGATTCACATTATGATTGCTGTGCTAAATTTATGACATCAGTTGTTTTTTTGCAATGGAAAATACCAGTGTTATCATAGTTTTGGACACCACTGTATGTATATATGTAAGTGGTAATAATTAAGTTGCCATACAATAAAGGATTTTAAATGCACAACGTGGAGGCAAGAACCGGTCGACGTGAAGTGAAATTTTGCTCATTGCAGCCCAATATAAAATACCAATATCAGCCCAATAACAGTTATGACATATTAGATCTCCTATTTACTGCTTTGAATCACTCATAGACAAAGAGACCATGATCGAGTAAAATAAGTATGTGTGTGTAAATGACATGGGTTTATCTAATAGCTCATAGTAACACGTATTAGTTACCTCTTCGCAAATATTTCTTGGTTAATCTCAATTGGCTCCTGGTGAAGCACACATCTGGCTACTGGAAGCACTGGATTGGCTGGAAGCACATTTATTTCAAAGTGTGATCAAAAGCGACTGGAAATAACTATGCATTAAATGATTTTATTTAATCATTTAAATAAAATGACCCTTCACCTTTCAGCCAATCGATATCAAGAATTTCGATGGATGGATGGATGGACGGATGGACGGATTGATGGATGGATGGATGGATTGATTGATTGACTGACTGATTGATTGAGCATCTATTTTTATCTATTTTCCACAAATAAGTTTTGTAAAATCAAAATATTAGCAAAGAGGACTCATGAAGGTTATCTTTGCAGACACAGGGTCATGATTTTATCTCAGAAAAGCACTTGAAGATCTTATTAAAAGCGTCTTGAAATCATATCACTGCTGGATGACTGGCACTCGATGAAAGATTCAGAAATTCACACAAATCAAACAGCAGCCACGTGGGTCTCATTCAGACTTTAATTGTTTTATTTAGATCTATAGATTTCTAACACAGTCTCCAGAGAACGCTTTTAATGAAATATCGAGTTCAAAGACTCATAGACCACACAGAGAAGTGTGTGTGTGTGTGTGTGTGTGTGTGTGTGTGTGTGTGTGTGTGTGTGTGTGTGTGTGTGTGTGTGTGTGTGTGTGTGTGTGTGAAAGCTGAAGGCAATGGCAAAATAGGATTGAGCACATCAAAGTCAACACAAATCTTCACATTGGAAAGCAGATTACAGCTGCTGAGATTAACAGAGCACTAGAAACAGCACACACTGTTACAGACACTGACAACACTGAACATCAGGAGAACTGCAACTCGCAAATCAAGTCAATTGATGTATTTGAAGACAATCCAGTCTTCAGTGCCAACAAGAACACTGAACTGAGATCAGCAGAGCAATGCTGCTGCATATCCATATCACTGAAGTTTATATTCAGTCATTTGTTTTTTCTCAAATTGATGGTAGGATATTTGATTGGCCAATAAAAGATTATTACTAAAACAACAACAACAACAAATAAATAATAATGCAAAATAAAAATGTCATATTAAATGCAACCCATATTTCCACTATACAAACATAAATTATTTTGCTTATTAAAATTACTTAAAGTGCTTTATAGGAACACAATTTCTGAACTTCTTTGGTTTATGTGCTAGCTGAAGGTAAACAGGCTTTTATGATCTGTTTTTGAAATGTTTCTAAAATTTTGCATTAGAAAAGGTGAGTAAAGGGAAAATATGAATAAAGTCAGGAGAAAAGAAAACCGAGCACTAAATATTTTTGATTGAATCAATTAGTTGTTTAAATGAAGGGGCAAAAATCACACAAACGAGTCAAAAAATTACACTGCGAAAACTGATTAACGATTTTTCAAGGTTGTAAATAAAACAAAAACAGTTTGATGACAAATATTTCACGCCAAGGAAGGTTTGTTTATATCGCTTTTTCATATACAGTAATAATTCAAAATTCTTGACAGAAAAACTGAAAAAAAAATCATGCAGACTAAAAAGTCCATCAAGAAGCAAACATTTAAGAATAAATTAATTAATATGGAATAAAGATACAGTAAATGAGATGTGAGGGACATAAAAGTCATAAATGAAATCAGATCGCTGCTCATTGTTAGATTGTGAACTTAGTTCAAGTAAAGCATTTGCTGAACATTTAGTTTGTGTAGTAAATTTCCATGATCTCATTTTTATCTGGACAGCTAAACTATTGCACTTGAGCAAACAAAAGCAGAATGAAAAGAAACAATGATGGCAAAAGAGCAGTCATAAATAAAGTAAAAGGTGACATGAAGTGAGTGATAAATACTATTATTTAATGGCCAAGAAATGGCTAAATAATAGAAACCAGTCCCAATTACAATGCAAAATATTAACAGACTTTTTTAAGGCTGTGAATAAACTCAAAGACTTATTTTTGCTGCTTGTTCAAAGTACTCAATTAAAAAGAGCTGAATCTATAAAATTCTTGAGCTTTTTTTGGGACAACTTAATTGTTTTATGTTCAATCCACTTAAATTTGTAAAAACAATCAAGTTAACTTAATCGATTTGTGTCTTAATCGAAGGAATTATCTGGAACCCAGCATTTTTAGTGTATATCAAATGACAAAATGTATTTTTACAGCACATTTCACATGTTAATTCAGCATTCAAAGAGTAAAAGTCAAATTAATTGACATTCTTGCTCCTCAAGGAATTTACTTTAACACATTTGCTGAACATTTAGTTTGTGTAGTAAATTTCCATGATCTCCTTTTTATCTGGATAACTAAACTATTGCATTTAAGCAAAGAAAATAAGAGTGACAAGAAAAGAGGATGGCAAAAGAGCAGTCATTCATTTTCCTTCGGTTTAGTCCCTTTATTCATCAGTGGTCACCACAGCGGAATGAACCACCAACTTATCCAGCATATGTTTTACACAGCAAATGCCCTTCCAGCTGCAACCCAGTACTGGGAAACATCCATACACACTCACATTCACACACACACTCATACACTACGGCCAATTTAGTTTATTCAATTCACCTATCGCGCATGTGTTAGGAATGTAGGGAAAACTGGAGCACCCAGAGGAAACCCATGCCAACGCGAGGAGAACATGCAAACTCCACACAGAAATGCCAACTGACCCAGCCGGGACTCGAACCAGCGACCTTCTTGCTGTGAGGCAACAGTGCTAACCACTGAGCCACTGTGTCACCCAAAAGAGCAGTCATAAAAAAGTTAAAGTAAAAATGAAGTGTGTGCTAAATATTATTATTTACTTGTTTAATATTACTTACTATTTAATAGAAATCAGCCCAAGGACTTTCTGAGCCTGTAAATAAAACAAAGACTGTCAGAATGCCTAGGTAAAGTAAGGCAAAATATATTTTTACAGCACATTTCACATGGTAATTCAGCATACAAAGTCTGAACATCAAATTAACTAACATACTTGGCTGCTGCTCGGAATTGAGTTTAACACATTTGCTGAACATTTAGTTTGTGTAGTAAACAGCACTGGATACTAAACTCTTGCATTTGTGCACACAAAAGACAAAGCGAAAAGACGAGGGGGGAAAAGAGCAGTCAGGAGAAAAAAAAAGTGAGTATTCTCCTGGTGATTTCCGATAAAACCCTCAAAATGGCAAAACTCTGCAATACATCACTTAAATGTAGGTATGTTCAGCATTTACCGGACTCTGATTTGCTTTGCTCGGAGATGCAGCAGGAGCGTTCGGCACCTCTGGGATGCGCATTTTCCGCTCAGTCTCATTTGACAACGTTTAGCGTTTGAGTGGGACGGTCGGCCTCTTGATCAAATATCGGACATTTGTGTTCTCCGGCAGAAAGAGCAGAGACATTTGCTCTCACTCTGGCAGACGTGTGTATTTTGCGAAGGCTCGAGCCCCTCTGAAACTACTCTTAAAAGTAGTCAAGTTCGCCTCGTCGCTCCGAAGCAGGAGGGGGCCGAGAGATGGCAAATCCTCCACACAGGGGCCCTGAAAACATCAGGAGACTCGGAAACAGCATTTAGCACTTTACTGACCTTCGGTGCACCCTTTTTTTTCATCAATTTTCCTGACAGACCTATGTTTCGTTTTTTTTTTCTAGCCATTTTCCGGTTCTCCTGAGAGGAAGGTGAATGATTGACCGCATTCGCATTTTATATTTAAAGGTTCTGATATGTGGCAGAAATTGTGGTTAACAGAGTCAAATTGGGGTATTTTTTGCAGGATTAGACATTGAAGATGGTCCTCGGGAGAGAACAGCATGTGAAGAGGAACTTCAAAATGCCTCATAAATCCACTTTTTTTTGCAGCACTGAGGAATAAGTCTATTTCATGAGCTTGTCTTGGGAGGAGTGAAACATTTGTTGCGATAAATGCAGGTCTATGTGGGACGATCAGATTATTAGTGATGATCTGACATGGGTTTTGTGGCTTAACTTTGGGGAATTGGTCTCCAAAAGTGTTTAAGCACCACAGCTGAAGGCAAACGCTTAACAATATTGATGAAAATTGTACAGATGACAATTTTAGACACTAGAGAAGAAGCATTGGCCTCAAAAGTCAATCTAAGAAAATGCCACTAACATCTAATAAAATATGAGCAGGCGGCACGGTGGTTAGCACTGTCGCCTCACAGCAAAAAGGTCGCTAGTTCTAGTCCCGGCTGGGCCAGTTGGCATTTCTGTGTGGAGTTTGCATGTTCTCTTCTCTGGTGTGGGTTTCCTCTGGGTGCTCTGTTTCCCCCACAGTCCAAAGACGTGCTATAAGTGAACTGGGTAAACAAAATTGGCCGTAGTGTATGAGTGTGTGTGAATGGGTGTTTCGCAGTACTGGGTTGTTGCTGGAAGGGCATCTGCTGCGTAAAACATATGCTGGAATAGTTGCCGGTTTTTTCCGCTGTGGTGACCCCTGATAACTAAGGGACTAAGCTGAAGGAAAATGAACGAATGAATGAATATATGAGCAATTGGGAAGCTAAAAATGGATTAAAATGACTTCAAATTAGACAAAACATAAATTTAAGACAATAAACAAGATTGTTGGAAAACAATAGATTGTGTAAGAAAGAATACTTATTATGAAACTATCTATAATGATTACGACTTTTTGTTTTTGTTATACCAATAATAATTCAAGAAAAATAGCTGGTAGAAATTTGGTTAAAAATAAATTTGTAAAAAAAAAAATTAGCCAAGAAGTTTTGAAAGAAAGAAAGAAAGAAAGAAAGAAAGAAAGAAAGAAAGAAAGAAAGAAAGAAAGAAAGAAAGAGGTGGAGGGAGAAAGGGAGGGAGCAAAGAAAGAAAGAGGGACGGAGGGAGGAAGCAAATAAAAAAGAAAGAAAGAAAGTAAGAAAGAAAGAAAAAGAGGGTGAGGGAGGGAGCAAAAGGAAAGAAAGAAAGAAAGAAAGAAAGAAAGAAAGAAAGAAAGAAAGAAAGAAAGAAAGAAAGAAAGAAAGAAAGAAAAAGGGGGAGGGAGTAAGGGAGAGACGGAGCAAAGAATAAATATATTGTCTTTAAATAAAGTAAAATACTTTTATTTTATTAATATATTGCCACTCCTACTTTCTATAAAAAATAACAGAACAATGTATGGAAAAAACATTAATAAATAAAGAATATGAATGTGTATGGAATGGGTAGACTCAATATCAACATCCTAAAATCGATTAAGGGTCATAACAAAGTCATAACAAAAAAAAGCTAGAGACACAAAGTTGGTCTGGTGATCTATTTACTTATTAATTGTAAAGTAATCTGAAATTTACTTGTTATCTGAATAGCGTCTGTTAAAATCATCACCGTGACACTATAACTACTACATCATTTAAATCATTACATCATAGACCGACAGCCAGAAAGGCCTTTAAATCCCATTAACAGCACTACAACACGTGGTTGTTTATGGAAATCCAGTTTGCAACACTATCCCGGGTCGCCGCTCGTTGTTGTGCTTCTTTAATGGATGTATATCTGAGTGCGCTCATTCCCTGGAGAGCCGACACAGTACACATCCACTTATCAGGACTATTACTGAGGCCACAGCAGCGTTTAACTCCTTATCTCTGTCACACTCATCTTCAATCACCTTCAGCGGCGCTCCAGTCTTTCTGCGCTTTACATCCCGGGTCAAATGGCCTGTGTTTGGGCTTTTGCCGAGTTACGATCCTTGACCTATTCCAGATCTATACACACAAACACACACTAGGCATGGGCAGATATAAGATCCTGATGGTATGATAACCTTGGACCACTGCTCTAAATATGACAACTTTTTTCCCCATTGAACACAATATATATTATTTAAAGAAACATTTAAAATATTTTGGAGCAGTAAACATGTCAGGCTAAATTATTCAAATAAATCATCGACTTCTGCTGTCTTCATTAATTTCAAACACACAAGATTTCTTTACAACCTACAAAAGGCATATTTGCAACATAGGCTCATTCTGAAAACATAGCCCTATATATTTTTCTGGAGATCACGCATTATGTAGCCAGAGTAACATATGGCTGCATTTCGTCTTTAAAACGAACGCTACGAGGCGGTATGACGCCGTTCCTTTTCGCACTTACCAGCTGACCGCTTATGAACGGCTTTTCCGCTGTTACCAGTTTGTACAGTGGCTCGCAGCGTTCATCGGCAGACTTGTGACGTGGAGCGGAGTTGACTGCAACAACGAAGAACGGTTCCAGAAAGCAGGTAAGACAAAAACAAAAGGCAAAAAAATTAATAAACAAGTAAATAACAGGGTGAGAATGTGGTAAAATCTGAAAACGTGGTAAAAATCAGGCGAGGACTTTTCTTTTTCTGGATTGCTTTTAAAAACACTGTCGGTTGGGTTTAGGGAAGTGGGTGGGTGCAGGTCAATCAGTGCTTTTGAAAACACTGTCAGTTGGTTTAGGGAAGGAGGAGGGTGGGTCAGTTGATCGGTCAGTCAGTCAGTCGACAGCGGCCTCTAGTGGATTTACACAAGAAAAGCAGCACGAATGGCACTTGCGAGAGAAATTTGAGATCTCAAAAAGCTGGTGGATTCGCGAAAACAAAAACTGCAAAAAAACGTAGCTCCTGGGACGTATTTGGCGCTCTCCAGAAATGTATATAGGGGTACATTTTCAGAATGAGCCTGGGTTGCATATTTGGATATCTTTCTTTTCTTTGGATATAACGCCACTGCACTGTTCAGCTCTATACCATGCTTGGATGTTGATGTATAAGAGATTTGTTTTTCAAATGTTTCCTGTATCGTGGGCTGACCAGTAGCTTTTGATGTAGAGGGTTCTTTTCTGCTGGAGATACTGTTCTACATAACCATAAATAACTAAATAAAATCATAAAAAACATGTAATATCATATGTTACGGTATAGCAGAAATGTTAGTGGTTTTAAAAGCTTGAGTTTTCCAAACAGCGGTGAATCTTATAAAAACGGTTATTGTCCCATGTCTAACGCACACACACACAGGTTTTTTTTTGTGAGTTGTGGGGACATTCCATAGGCTTCCATTGTTTTTATACAAAGTAGAGCTGGGAGGTTAATTAAATCACTAATATGATTCAGTAAAACTGCAATTTTCGTTCACATCTTCTCAAGAAAGCACAGTGTGATTTATAGTAAATTTCCTCCTAAAGGCCAGAGGCGGCTCTCGCAGAAACCCACGAACCAGTCCAAGTGCACACGAAGAAACCCAGGAGGAAATCCCATGTGGAAAATAGCGGTTGCTGAATAAACAGAATAAACTGCTTTCACTGATTCAGTGTGACTAAAGCCCTGTCCACACAAACAGGGGTATTTTCAAAACCGAACTTTTTTCTACATTTTTGTGCACACGAAAATGGAGTGTCGGGTGACTGAAACCAAAACTTCTAAAAAACTCCAGCCAGGGTGAAGTTTTCCCAAAACTCCGGGTACAGTGTGGTCATGTGGACACTAAAACTTGAGTTTTCGCTGCATGACGTCAGCGTGTGCACTGTTTTCTCGGTTCTGATTGGCCAACACGGCTGGGTTCACACCAAACGCAGAAGACGCAAATTCCACACTGTTCGCATAGTGGAACGGTAATTCGCCTCTGTTATCGCAGAATGATAATCTCAATAGCCATTATCGACCAATTAAAGCAAATTTGCATTTAAAATGATTTTTTTGCATAGCTTATCATTGTATTTCAACTCTGCATAGAAAAACTACAGAGGAAAAAAAAACTAAAGAAAAACTCCATCTAAACGCACATATGCTGAAGGTTTACTAGAACTGGTTTTACTGTCAAAATGCCCATGAAAATCACCTTGATTAAACCATCCATAGAGCAAACTGTATTTTCTCTTGCCCTGCCAATACAATATCCCTTTCTGATATACTGAAAAAAACTCATTCTGTGTGATTTATAAGCTTTTTGAGAAATGGGGACATCAGCAAAGTCCTTAAAATTCCCCATCTCCCATAATACCTGTGTAATACCCATGTCATTATACACATTTGTGTCCTGATATATCACAAACACACACACACACATGGTGTCTATTTGATTCTCTCTCAGAAAGCGGAGCTGTTAGGATTATGTCTGTAATTATTTCTAATCTCTATGGCTCCTGTGATAGGATAATCCCATATTAGGAGGCCACCTTTAAGAGCATTTCACACCATTTTTATTTTTTTCTTAGGCCATGTTCAGATTAAACAGAGCTGTGCTGCTCGACTTCCGGTGTCATCGCACAGGCGTCCATTTGTCAGCCACATCATTGATTATCAATATTTCATTACAGCGCACAGATATTAGCCTGACCTCCTCTGAACCATCCAACACTTTCTCCAGGGTCAAGAGAGATGGAGTCCAAATACGCACACATTTTTGTCTTATAATAGGTTCTATCAGAATCAGAAGTAATAAAAGTGGTCTAGTTATAGTGGTTGAAGCAATACAAATATGTACTAAAAGGGATACACATGGAAATTTTATGCAACTCCTTAAAAAAGAAAAAAAAAGAAGTGCAATTTTCTATATAGCATAAGGGAAACCTGTGAGGATACAGTCAGATTCATTTGACAATTATGTCTGATGCTGCTAAATTGGCAGAAAATGTGCTTTGTGTCGTTTAGTACAGAAATTTAAAGCAAAATCCACCATTAAATGCATGAATTTAAACATACACTAATCTAAAATAAAAACTATGAACACTTTCGCTTTTGCTCCCATTTTTCATGAGCTGAATTCAAAGATCTAAAACTTATTCTATGTACATGAAAGGCCTAT
Organism: Danio jaintianensis; assembly: GCA_903798115.1. Classification (NCBI taxonomy): domain Eukaryota; kingdom Metazoa; phylum Chordata; class Actinopteri; order Cypriniformes; family Danionidae; genus Danio; species Danio jaintianensis. The sequence continues at coordinate 4,196,362 of CAIGQV010019178.1, read as the reverse complement.
TTCTCTCAAATATTGTTCACACATTTGTCTAAATTTGTGTTATGAGCTCTTCTCCTTTGCCAAAGATAATCTATCCACCTCACAGTGCTGGTCCACCTCTCAACAGGCAAACAGTAATGCTAACAGTTAAAAATATATTCCAAAATATGACATTCAGAGAATTTTGAGAATCAAAATGAGTCAAATGTATAACAAAACCTCAAAATAATTACATGAATATTGTAATGAATGTCCTATATTTTAGTCTAAATTGACATGAAATGTCAGAATTATGAGATAAAAAGTAATTGTTATGATTTGTAATAGGTTAAACTGACATTAAATGTAAATATAACATGATAAAAAGTAATTGTGACAAGTCAAAATTACAAAAAGTTAAAATTGTTATGTTATGACAAACTTAAAACTATTCTCAAAATATATATACATAACATAACAACTTAAACTTTTCATAATTGTTACTTGTTAGAATTAGTTCAACATTTACTGTTGCATTATTCATTCATTTTCCTTCGGCTTAGTCCCTTTATTTATCAGGGGTCGCCACAGCGGAATGAACCGCCAACTTATCCAGCATATGTTTTACACAGCGGATGCCCTTCCAGCTGCAACCCAGTACTGGGAAACATCCACACACACTCATTCACACTCATACACTACGGACAATTTAGTTTATTCAATTCACCTATAGCGCATGTCTTTGGACTGTGGGGGAAACCGGAGCACCCGAAGGAAACCCACACCAACACGAGGAGAACATGCAAACTCCACACAGAAATGCCAACTGCCCAGCCGAGGCTCGAACCAGCGACCTTCTTGCTGTGAGGCGACAGTGCTAACCACTGAGCCACCGTGTCACCACTATTGCATTATTAACATCCAAATTCATGCTTGTTAACATTAGTTAATGCACCATGAGTTAACATGAACTAACAATGAAAAACTGTATTTTCATTAACTTATCTTAACTAACATGAACAAATGCTGTAATAAATGTATTGTGCATTGTTTGTTCATGTTAGTAAATGCATTAACTAACATTAACTAATACAACCTTATTGTAAAGTGTTACCTATCGTTTAAACTAGCAAGAAAAGTCTAATTAGGACACAAAGTTGACATTTTGACAACAAACGCATATTACATATAACAGCTGTTGCAATAAGTCGAGTCATTATTATCATAAAATCTCCTTCAGCTCACTCCGTGCAGAGTTTATTCCACCATAATGACCGTACGTCCAACTGTACATTACCCCTTATTGCTCAGATTATTCCGAATTTTAATAAACATAAAGCAGTCAGAGACCTCCCTGACTATATGCGGGGCATTTTAAACAGGATCCATGTGGCCAGCCCTGGCCCACCTCTCAACAGGCTCTTTTACGGTCTCCAGCAAACAATTATAATGCCAGCCTCTAATTAAAGCTTACAGTCAGTGGTTCGTCCGGCCTTGAAGTCCAAAACGACCGAATGTAGTCCATCCCGCACCGTCACCCAGACTCAGACCTGCTGTTTTGGAGGGAGCAGAAGGAGTCGGGGTTGATCAAAAGCAGGGGCGAGAGGGTGTTCAGGACGGGCGTGAGGGATAACGGGCTGCTGATGCCCTGTGGTTTGTGAGCGCGGTCGTTCTCTGATGGTCGCGGTCAGGGCTACCAGCTCCAGATCCGCAGCCTAAATCAAAGCAGGAGACGGGCCTGCTGAGAGAGGCTGAATAACAAGCATCAATGTGATTTACACTGATGAGAGAGGAGGAACCCGGAGACTGCATGACATGTGACAGAGGAAGTCATGATGGGAAGTGATGTCATCAATAGAACAACAGTGTGTTCTGTAACTTGGACTGTTATGTTGACTTAAATAATTTTTTTCTAATTATGAATACAGGGCTGAACAATTGAGTACACCCCATTTTGAAAATGAATATTTGATCCATTTCTCAGTGAATATAGGTCATATATGTTAGTGCATTTGAACAAAACTAATTTATAAAATTTATATATTTATTTAAATAATATTTTAGTCAACGAACATCTTTGGAAATATAAAGATAATACATTCAAATTCATGCAAAATATTGGGAAAAAAATTACAAACTACAAAATTTGATAAATGTTTTGCTTCTCTTGAATTGTGCCCTTTTTAATTTTTTTATTTAATATTTTTCTATAACATATAAATATGGGTGTAGTAATTTTGGACCGTTATCATAAGTTATTTTGTTAGATAAGCTCCAGATTTGGCTTCAGTACTGACTAATCTAATGTATATGCACAAATATAATATTGCAAAGCTTCCTATAGAAAACTTATCGTTATAATTTAAATGAGAGACTTGTGAGGGGTGTACTCATATATGTTAAGCACTGTAACAAGCATCAATGTGATTACACTGATGAGAGAGGAGGAAGCAGAGACCCGTGCAACTGCATGACATGTGACGGGGGAAGTTATGATGGGAAGTGATGTCATCAATAGAACAGCAGTGGGTTTACAGTATCAGGGTTCTAAAGCTGAAAAGTTTTTATTAAAGAGAAAGTTCACCCAAAAGTGAAAGTACTAACATATTCTATATGCACTGTAAAAAATGATATGACAAAAAGTGAAAACAAATGAAAACAAATGTTTTTACACACTCATAAATAAAGGTACAAAACCTGTCACTTGGGTGGTACCCAGTGGTGTAAAGTAACAAATTACAAATACTCAAATTACTGTAATCGAGTAGTTTTTTTGCAAGAATTGTAATTTACTAAGTAGTTTTAAAAATGTGTACTTTTACTCTCACTTGAGTACATTTTTAGTGCAGTATCGGTACTTTTACTCCAATACTTTATTTTTTCTTGTCTATGTGGATTAGAAAAATCAGTCCTGTGATTCCTGTCCAATCAAATCGCACATAGAAGGTAACTCGCATCATAATGAACTACCTCAAGACATGGGTGATTTATAATTGCAGCAAACTGTTTGGAAGCATTAAAAGTGTCCAAGAAGATGTCCAAAATCTTTACAACCATTGACCCAGAGACTGTTTAGATGCATGTCACTGATGAGAAGATGACGGATGTTTACTGTCTGATGACGAAAATGGCCTTAAACACCCAACAGGCACAAGACGTCAACATGACGTCAGATTGACGTTGTACCCTAATGTCATGGGGATGCTGCATTTTGTTTGGAAATGAAAATCAGGTTAATGTCAGAACTCAACGTCAATGTCCAACGTCCAACCTAAAACCAACCAAATATCAACGTCTAATGATGTTACAGCTTGACGTTGTGTGGACGTTACCACTATGACATCTATCAGACGTTGGATTTTGGTTGCCATAACTGATGAATAAATGTCAGTATTTGATGTTAATATGACGCAGGTTTAAGATGTTGGCTCGACGTTGGATTTTGGTCACTTTCCAACACAACCTAAAATCATCATTTGACGTCATTATTGGACATCAAAATAACGTAGTCCTTCGACACTGGCTAGACATTGAATTTTGGTCACCTGACATCACAACCTAAATCTAACCTAATATTAACACCTTATGACGTTGTGTGCCTGCTGGGCAATAACTAGATGCACTACAGAATGTTACGTTTACACACATCCACAAATTAGATGTAAATGCATCAGCTTTTTACAGCGTAATACTCTCTACTCCCTACTCTTGACTACTTTTTACTCCTACTTTGAGTAATATTTACAACAGATACTTTTACTCTAGTTGCATTACATTTTTAGGCAAGTAATGGTACTTTTACTTGAGTATGATTTTTCAGTACTCTTTCCACCACTGGTGGTACCTTTTCAAAAGGTACACTTTTGTACCTTACGGGGCCATATATGTACCTTAAAGGTGCATACTAATACCTAAAAAGTACAAATGTGTACCTCATAGTACTTTAAAGATACAAAAGGAAACCCAAAAGGTACAAAATTGTACTTTTAAGGTACCAATGTGCACATTTAAGATACAAAGTAAAGTGTATCTTTTGATAAGGTACCACCACAGTGACACGTTTTGTACCTTTATTTCTGAGAGTGTATGTTGCCTTAACTAATATTAATCAGCTAATCATGTTTCAACTTAATATTTAATTCATTCATTCATTTTCCTTTGGCTTAGTCCCTTTATTCATCAGAGGTCGCCACAGCAGAATGAACTGCCAACTTATCCAGCATGCAGTGGATGCCCTTCCAGCTGCAACCCAGTACTGGGAAACGGC
>CAIGQV010019178.1:4168590-4180364 GCA_903798115.1 Danio jaintianensis | reverse complement strand
AAAAAAAAAAACATTTGCAATTACCCCCATGAGTTCATTATCTAATGAAATGACATTCACACATTTTTAAGTGTCCAAATACTTTTTTAAACTGACTTAAAAGAGCTTGTAAAACGTAATAAATCAAGTTAGAAATATGATTAACTTAATTTTGTTTGAAATTTTTTTGGGGCCAAAAATGTAAATCACTCAATCGACAGTAAAAAAAAAAACTTACTCTGTTGCCTTTGCCTTAATATTTTAAGTTAAATATACTAAACTCTAGTCATTTAGCATAAATTACATGAAAACGACTTAAAACTGCTTGTAAAACATAATAAATCAAGTTAGAAATATGATTAACTTCATTTTGTTTGAAAACATTTTTTGGCCAAAAATGTAAATCACTCAGTCTACAATAAAAAAAAAACGTTCAGTTGCCTTTGCATACTAAACTCTAGTCTCTAGTCATTTAACTTAAATTACATTAAAGTGACTTAAAAGAGCTTGTAAAACATAATAAATCAAGTTAGAGATATGATTAACTTAAGCTATGATTCTTCTGTCTTGTAACTGTTGCATAAAAAAAATTACATTTGCAACTACCCTCATGAGTTCATTATAATGCAATGACATTCAAAGATTTTTAAGTGTCCAAATACATAGCTTTTAAATTTTTTTTAGGAAAAACCCTGATCCTTCTCACTCGTTCCTTCATGCATTTCTTAAAAGACTCGCTCTTATATAACCAGATCGGCGTCTCGGCGCTCTCATGTTCTATTTATTCAAATGCGTCCCAGTGACTAAATTTCCCTTTGTTTGAATTCTCCTCCAAAATCTGTGGAACAAAGAGACAATTATTTAGCTCTTGTAGCGCCGGCCTCAACTTTTACAGCATTCTTTTTGAAGTCGCCCTGCAGACATTTTTATTTTGTTTGTTTTCGCGCTCTTGACTGACAAGCTTTGTTTGCTGTTTGTCGACTCCGCATTTGAGGCTGTGGCGCCACGATTACAAGCTTCACATCAAAGTTCCCTCTCTTCCCCGGCATCCCTGCCCTGCCGGATCCCAGCGGAGCTGTCTGCGCTGACAGCCACTGTACGCCTTACATGCGACACCACGTGCGTGTGTGTATGTGTGTGTGTGTGTGTGTGTGTGTGTGTGTGTGTGTTAAAGAGCGAGAAGTGGGTGCTTCGGGCTGAGGACTCTACAGGTTTTGCTTCATGGCCTTAAGCACTGAGGTTGTTCTCTTTGTTGCGACTGCCATGCGGAAGGAGATAAAGTTGACGCGAGGCTTCCAGGCCGACGCGTTAATCTGGTCATCCCCCAATCCTCTCGTTCCTGCAGCCGCGCTTCAAGTCATGTTGCTAAATCCCCCATATCTCCCTCCCAGGCCCGCGGCTCTTGTGTTCGAACAATGGCCTCTTAGCAGGCCTTGGACTGCCGCCCGACTTTCTCTCTTTCTGCCCGGACTCTTTGTGGCAGTGTGTGTGTGCGCGGCCCTTTTTTTTTGCTTCCAGCGTTTGGTTAGAGATTCACCGACTTGGTGGGCCCCTAATTTGCGTCTCTTGAACAAAGTGGATTGAGAACACAAGACACAGACAGAGAGTGAGACGCAGTTAAGATTTCTGAAGAAATAGCACATGCAGTAGCGCAACAAGCTCAGATATCGAATTATTCATGCGACTGAAAACTTCAACTTCTGATTGTGTTTGGATTCTCTCCTTTGGTGGTATACAATTGAAGTCAGAATTATTAGCCCCCCCTGTATATTTCTTCCCCAATTTTTCCCAATAACTCATTTCTAATAACTGATTTATTTTATCTTTGCCATGATGACAGTACATAATACCTGACTAGATATTTTTCAAGATACTAGTATTTAGGGCTAGACGATTAATCGAAAAAAGATCGCGATCTCTATTCGACCCTACACACGATCTTAATTCAGCTTTTCTGCGATTCAGCCAATGATATTTTCAAGGTCAGGAGAGAAGCATAAAGGCGGTCGCACAAGTCTTCACAGCAACATGGACAGCTCCAAATGGTGTTAAAAGTATCACATACTGTATTTATAAGGTATAATTCACCCAAAAATGTAACTTCTGTCTTAATGTAATGACGTATTCGCGGCCGCAAAATCACACGTAAGCTGACCGCAAGCTGTTTGTTTACTAATGAGAAGATGCGGCGTGCCCGTCACTGATGTCTACTTTAGTGAACAAAACATGCATAGGCTGTGAATAACAGATAATACAGTTGTAAATAAAGTTCAGTTTGTCGCACAGAGCGATCGTTTGGGAGCCGCACGGGAAGTATGATTTGCATGTATGTTTTTATTTTCTTAAAGTGACGGCAGCCATGACATGAGCGCACTCGGCAGTGAAAGTGAAACCAAAACCGCTCACATCATTTAAATGATCATATCGCATTTTAGAGTTATGATTACGACAAGCATTTGACATGTTTTTTTCTTTCATAGTGAACACAAAGTGTTTACTGGGTCAGTATAACTACTTTAGCCTATATAATGTTGAATATAATGCAAGAGGGAATCTGCTAATGACAAATGTCTCATTTTACCAGTGAAAAAAATGGTCTAATAATGTTGTCAATGACAAACGACAAGCATATGTGTCAAACACAGTAATTCAGCTTCAGAATTATACATTGTTGTATTCTGATACCATCACTTTACTGTGAATTAACAAACAGGACATATTTAAAGTCTGTTCAAGTCCACCATTCAAAGTCTATACAAAATGTAGCATTTTAACCAACAGTATAGACCTAATATTATTGTTGTTGTTTTACCATATGTTTGAGAAATAACAATAATAATAGCCGATTCATATTAACCTTTATTTTACATCTACAGAATCGTGAGAAAATATTGATCATGATTTTAGCCAGAATCGTGCAGCCCTACTAGTATTCAGCTTAAAGTGACATTTAAAGGCTTAACTAGGTTAACTAGGCAAGCTATGGTATTTAGGCAAGTCATTGTATAACAGTGGTTTGTTCTGCAGACAATCGGAAAAAAAAATACTGCTTAAATGGGCTAATAATATTGAACTTAAATGTTGTTGTTTTTTTATTAAAAACTTTCTGCTTTTATTCTAGTTGAAATAAAACAAATAAGACTTTCTCCAGAAGAAAAAATATTATAGGAAATACTGTGAAAATTTCCTTGCTCTGTTAAACATCATTTGGGAAATATTTGAAGAAAAACTTACAGGAGGGCTAATAATTTTGACTTCAACTAGTCAAACAGGATTTCTGTGATGTCGGGGGATTTGAAGGCGTCACCTCTTTTGTCTCCTCAAATCTCATTTGAATACTAATTATTTTGGTCAGTTTATAAACTATAGATCAACCCTGACGTCTCTTATAGGTGGCCGGAAATATCGTCCTGGGAGGAAGAGAATCACCTTGCTTTCTAACATGTCCTGTCTCGGCGTCTTTCATTATACAACACATAACCTATCAGATATTCCTGCTTCTGCTGGAACTCTGGCCTTGTTGCCAGCCATCAGTAAAAGTGGCGAAAAAAAGGCACAAAGCTCGTTTTATCTCGCCTCAGCTGCCGTTCACAGCTCTGTTTTCCTTCTCTCTCTCCGCCACTTGCTCTCTTTCTGTGCTTTTTTCCCCTACGGAGCGAGGCCGATGTCTTAAGAACTCCCAATTCTTCTCGTTTTTATTGGGCTTTTTTTGCTCTCGAATGAAAACACTGCATGAAGCTGTACAAAAGCAGCTGTGTTGGAGACACACAAAGAGTACACTGAAAGCAAGCGACATGACAGAAGCGCGTCGCTTCTATTATGCTCATCCATGCTATGCAGTGTTGCAATGTGTCATACTTGTGAAATAAAGAGCCAGAAATGTTTTAACAAATTGCTACAGTGTATTCAGACTCTTTATTCAGCGGTGCTGTAAGTGATGGCTTTCAGATCAAAATTGAACTAAAGTTTTCACCAAAATGTTGCGTTTGGCATTGCATGCAACATTTAGGAGTTCAATGTATATTTTAATTCTTCCTATATGCCAGTAGTTTGGATTTTTTTATGTCAGAATCTTGAGTTTTAGCAACACATTTTAACCTTGTGTATTGTTAAAATTTATCACCCTTTCGTTATGTTGGTGGTTATTTTTGCCCCATTGACTTCCATTATAATGACACTTTTTGATTGCATAGTCATGACACCATATAATCACGCATTCTTGATTGTTAATGGTTTTCCCTGTTGGGAAGAGTAACATTTTAATTCTTACTGTTGATCATCAGTTGGCACCATTATCCCTTTAGATAGGCCTGTGCAATTTTTATATATATTTTTATATGGAGTTCTATGGAGTATAACAGCAAATTATAGTGTGCATGCATAAATACACATACTATGTTTACTATGTTCTGAAAGCTAAGGTGCTTTTCTCAGACATATCTAGGTAAGTGCACCATATAAAGCCAGGAAATAGGCTTTTTTTTTTTTTTTCACTGCAACTGATGATCAACAGTAAAAATTCCAAATGTTACTCTTCCCAACAGGGAAAACCACCAACAATCAAGAATGCATGATTATACTGCATGTCATGACTTTGCAATCAAAAAAGTGTAATTATAATAGAAATCAATGGGAGAAAAAACAGCCACAAACATAGTGAAAGGGCAGTAAATTTGCAATTTGAGTGTATTGTTGAGTGTTTGAAAATTTTCAAAGCATTTTCCAAAAAATATGTGTCAAAATAAGATTTGTCACCAAAATTGTTCCAAAGTTGTGGCCAAATTAAGACTCTAAATCACTCCAGAGGGGATGAAAACATCCCCAACAGCACACAAGGGTTAAGCCTCAGAAATGCATCAAATTCTAGTGCTTGTTCAATATTGGAAACAAGGCATGCATTAAATGACATGCACTGGGTTTGTGGCAAAAAAGCTATATAATAAAAACTAAATACATTCAGATAAGAGGGCAAAAACACCACTGCACACTTAATTAGTACAGTTATCATTATTAAGGTGAAATGTGAAAATTAATGGAGAGTGTCAATTCACTGCATAACATATATATCTGTAGATTTAGATCTGTTGCATCAGGTTTCTCTTTACAAACACTGACCCCTACACTGAAAAAAAGATGTCTGCAAAACCGTTGCAAACAATTTGAATTTAAACAAACAAATAAAATTTAGTAATGTTAAATTTAATTTGTTTGTTTAAATTCAGCCCAAATAAATAGTTTACAATCATGTAACTTTAAAATAAATTGAGTAAATCCAAGGAATCATCTTTGAATCCTTTTTTGCAGTGTATAAATCCAGTTTGCAAGCCATTAAAGCATATGATCAAAGTTCAACTTGATTGAATCAACTTGATTAATTGACCCAAAACTCTATCAAGGAGTTCAGATCATACTACTAGTTCTCCAATAAATACAGCATATAGGAGAAGCAGTATGCATTGTATGGTGTATATGAACAGCATATACCTATACGAGCATTTTCTGATTGCATATTTTGGAATTACATGGCAACTGTAAAATATACACATTAGGGTTGGATCGATAGACGATGCCATCGTAACGTGTCACAGCGTCAGTACACTGCTTCAATCTTTCACTTTCACGCTTGTACTTAGTAATTTTAGCAAAAACCTCATATACTGTTGGTTGGTTTCTGTTGGTTGTGCACCTTTTTAGTTTGTGGACGCCATTATAACGACACAGATCACTCTGCCATTTTATGCCAGAGTCCCGCGATGTTTCATATTAGACATCGTACGATGCCAAATTGGTCGACATCGCCCAACCCTAATACACATTTTAGATGACAGAATGTAATGAATCCCAAAATCCACTCAACAGAAGCAAAAGAAAACAATCTGTTGAGGTTGGTTTAAAAATTCAAAATATAATTTCTGATATGATAATCGGACATCAGTCCCTAAAATAAATCATCGTAAATGATCATGTGATCCCAATGTAGAATATACTGTAGTTTTTAACTGCGGAAGTTGCAATGAAACTAAAACAGACTAAAATAGAGTGGTGTATGCTTCATTTCACATATGTTTGCATAGACTATTTTGAAGGATGTAAACAATAACAATGGTCCTAACGTATTTTCTGTTTTACATTTTTAATTTCCATAGCTTCCGAGAATCCAAAAAAGTCCCAATATTGATGAATAATCCTATGGCAGGTGTTTTAATGTAAAGTTATCATTGAATTGCCTCTTGTTACAGAGATGAAATAGTTTGACAACAAGCAGGAAATTTTCTTGGGCCAATGACATCACCACATTGAAATGGTCTGTATGCACATGAATGAATATCCCAATGATGTGCTAAAATATGCAGTATACACTCAGAAAAGTTTGCTGTTTGTATACACTGAAAATTTGCTGTTGGTGTTTGCTGTTTGTTAAAACTACTTATTTAAAAGGATCTGAAAGAAAACAACGTAATTGTTTTATGTTCAATCCACTTCAATTAATAAAAACTAATAAGTTAACTTAATGTCTTCATGTTGTCTCAATAGAAATTGATTGTCTGGAACCCAGTATTTTATACAGTGTGCAAGACAACACACTAAACAAAGTACATTATCCCACAATGCAATGTGCTGGATATGTGGAAAAATATGTTAACATATTTCAAATGATTAAAATGCTAAATAACAGTTTAAATATTCAAAATGATCATTGACATTTGTAACAACAAGACTTTGAATGAAAGAAGATTCACTCCGACTGTAATCTGAAAGTTCATTAACTAACTCCACGCCATTGGCGCAATTGTCAACTGCAGCATTCGTAATCGGTGACCTTTAGATTTTCTTTAAGAGCCTGATAAATAAAAACGGGTGCGATTCTGCATCAGTTGTTTACCACACTGTTTACAAAAGTATTCCAAATCGACTCCTATTGTTCGCCTCCTCAAAGGGATTTAGGGTCTCCCCGAAGAAGCGTGTCAAGATGCCGTTCATTCAGCGGGATAACGGTGCAACCTTTCGGTTTGTGCTGCACAGGAGGCCACGGAGAGAGAAATCGAGGGTCTGCAGCCCCGGCCGGAGTCTAGAGAGACTTTCTGATGGTCTCCCGACGGCGTTATCGCTCTCCGCCGCTGCTACAGGCAGCCGGAGCACAACAAAAAGTCATTCTATAGTTATTGTCCCCTCTAATTGTTCTCAAGACTTGAGATAAGTGCACTACGTGATGGAGAATTTGAGAGAGGACCCACACACACTCATTAGCAATGTGCGCGGGGGGAGCATGTGGCGCGGGCACTCAAAAGCACTTGACTTCCTGCCATCTGAATTAGCGGCTTCTTTTCTTATTTGTTTTGATGGACAAATCGCACGGCTTTCATCCTTGCATACTTAAAGATGACACCACAAACTGGCAGCCTGCGCTATTGTTCTAGCGAGCGTTTATTCAATGCTCGCTCGCATTCATGCGACTCAAAGGAAGGGCCGCTCCCAATTTAAAGGCGTTTATTAAAATTCAGACTAGCCATTACACGGCAGAGCACGGGGAGAAACGGCACGCAAAAAAAAACAAAAAAAACGAACAAGCTGGTTAATCAAAAGTTAATTGTACAATTTTCATGTAGATGAGCACGGCATATACATGACTCCCTGCTCTGCGATTATTGAAATAAATAAACGAGGCTTCTAGAAATGTGGTGGGACTTTGCGGCTGGTAAACAATCAGGCCGAGTTTAATTTGTGGTAAACAAAGTGATTATCCACCGGGGGTACGGGAGGAGAGGCTAAGGTTAAATGAAATTTGCAAATGTACAGATACAAGGCGTTTTGTGTTGGAGTCGAGCAATTATAGAAGCGGTTTAATGAAGCAGGGTCTGCCGTCGAGGGAGCCGTTCCGACTTCAGACGACCTACAACCAGTCACACTTCTGAGGAGCACATTAGAGCCAGAACTTCACAGAGAGAAAGAGAGAGACGAGGAAAGACAAGCGCAAGAGCACATGTGCATGCTGGCAATGTGTGAAAGCACATATGGTTAAAAACCGACAGGTCTGAAGGAGTGTGTAATTATGCATTTAGGGTCATTTCTTGACCGTTCAAGTGTGTAAACATGACATGTTACAGTATATGTGACCAAACATCTAGCAAAAAATGCTTTTCTTACTTAGATTTGTTGTCTTGTTTCTAGTCAAAATATCTAAAAACTAGGGATGCTTCGATCAGGATTTTTCCAAACGATACCAAGTACCGATTCCTTGTCATGGTGATCGGCCGATACCGAGTACCGATTCTGATGCTTCAAGCTTTATAATTCATAAAGCACATTTTCCCTCAAAATATGATACTTAAGTGGAGATCTTTCCTTACCTAAGAGAATAAAATGAAGGATGTTGCATATAATCCCTTAATTATGTCTTTTATAACCATTTAGTGTGGACATGTCATGGTCAGAAGCAGCTTTACAGAAAATAATAGATAAAACAGATAAAAAAAAAAATTGGCAAGAAAAATGACTAACAAAGCAATTTGGAAACATTGCAAATGATGGAAGAAGAATTCAGCATGTCTCAATGAAGAAAAAGTTTGGAGTGCATATTTGTGCATATATGTATAAATACATATTTGTTTATTGCAGTAAGCATATTACAAAAGGGTATATTATTAAAAATTCAAGTTAAATAATTTAAAAAATAATAATTAAAAAAAAAAATTATTTCATTAAAATGTTCAGCCAGGTTTTAGTGAACCTGCAATATTGTCAAAAACAAGGAACTTTCAGTTCTTATACATGTAAAAAGACCTAAAAACATGCAAGACCATACCAATATTTTGCTCTCCAACTAGCACGACTGGTTCCTCTGCGTGTAAACTCGTAAACAAACACCTGTGATCGATTCATGAGATCGGCCAGATTGGCGAGTACAGATCGAGTCATGTGATTATCGGCCGATACCAATCTCCAGCCGATCGATCAGAGCATCCCTACTAAAAACTCTTGAATCAAGAAGCATTTTCTTGACAAGCAAAAAATATTGCCTTATTTTAAGAAATAATATGCCAAAATGAAGTGAGTTTTTCCTTAAAACAAGCATAATAATTTGCCAATGGGGTACAGGTGGTGTGTACTTTCTAAAGTACTTAAAAATGTAATTCAGCCACAAATTTTAATTTACTGTTAATTTACTCACCTTCAGGTCTCATGAAGTTTTCGGTAGAACACTGAGGAAGATATTTAGCTGAAATTGTGGTCCTTAGTAATTCATAACATGCAGGTCAAAGGCTGCCGGAACAAGAACAGGCAAATCAAAATTAATAGCTGTGGCTCCTGACAATATGCATATGCAGTAAATAAATGAATAAGCTCACTCCAAAAAATTATTTACACCCATTCGTTGAATTTCATGCATTTTTTTCAACTTATTTTAGGCAAATGGAACTCCAAAGTAGGATCGTTTCAGCATTGATATCGCAATAGTCACATCACAGGATCTGCAATGTCGAACAGAGATTATATCTACTAGGAGCTACAGTTGATTTGTGGAGTCATTGCAAAGGTTGACCAAAAACTTTACCATTTGCATTTGTCGCCTGTCACTGTGTGAGAATTTAACTTTAAGTAAGAAACTTTAAGAAAAAATTAATTGTATTTATGTACATATACAATGAAGACTATACAGTGTTGTTTTCAACTTAATTATTCAATTTTGTGTACCTGAATAGACTAATAAAGAATATTCCATTTGTAACTTTGCTCTACTGTATTAATCAATGCTTGTGATTGGTTTATTATATTATATGCAGATGCTACAAAATCATCCCAAATTTAGTTCGAGTCCTTTCCAAATAGAGCTTTGAATTTAATCTGGTATAATTATACTTAATATCGCAATATGTACTGCAAAGGGAGGCACGGTGGCACAGTGGTTAGCACTGTCGCTTCACAGAAAGAAGATTGCTGGTTCGAGCCCCGGCTAGGCCAGTTGGCATTTCTGTGTGAAGTTTGCATGTTCTCTCTCCCCGTGTTGCCGTGGGTTTCCTCCGGATGCTCTGGTTTCCCCCACAGTCCAAAGACATGCGCTATAGGTGAATTGAAAAAAGTAAACTGGCCGTACTGTATGAGTGTGTATGGGTGTTTCCCAGTACTGGGTTGCAGCTGGATAGGCATCCGCTGTGTAAAACATATGCTGAATAAGTTGGCGGTTCATTCCACTCTGGCGACCCCTGATGAATAAAGGGACTAAGGAAAATGAATGAATCAATGTATTGCAGAAAAATTTTATATTGCAATATTGTGCAGCCCTACCCCAAAGCAAAATTTATCTTGAGCCAATGATTTCTAAACACTTTCATTTGAAATACTATGTGAATTAAACTGGTCTGGAACACAGTTTACTATTGTTGAGCCAATTACTCTCGGTCACAATTTGGAAACAGCATTTTCTCTTAATTATTGCAGTTCCAATTTAACTTAAAACTCTTCAAAATCTTCAAACTTCATAAAGATTAAACTTAAAACACCTAAGATTAATTTTAGTGTCAACATTTTTCCCTCTTAATGCAATCTCATGCAAAGAACTATACGTCAACTAACCAGGTAGTTACACCAACACAATTCCCTCCTGTTGTCCCAACACAAAACAGTTATTTCTTTATTTTTCTACAAATTTAAGTAGATAGAACATTTTAACAAGTAGTTTCAAAAATTTGATCTTACAAGAAGAGAACATTGAATATTGTGTGCTTTTCTGTCAGGCTTCACAAAGTGGTGTACAACTTGCACTGATTCATGTAAAACATTGCATCGCACTAATTAATCTACCCGAGTCTTCAGAGGACAAACAACATGCTTAAGAGAGAACACAGAAATATAGTGCAGAAATCATTTGAACTACTTTACTGTTTTTATGGCTACAATTCACATACGATTAAGTACTAGCAAAACAAGACTGAAAATAAGATAAAACGTTATGTATTATTATTGTTCTGTGCTGCTCAATTTGGTCTAAAAATCATATCGCCATTGAATTGTGATCAGTATGACAAAAGAAAGAGTAATGGTTAACATCTGTTATTTATATTGCATAAACAGAAAGATTAATCAAATGTTAACGTATTAGATTACTTGCACTCAAAAAAATGAACTTTCGCTATTGTTAGTTTTACTACACCCACCCTTGTTTACATTACATGAAACATAAAAGAAGATAAATTAACACAAGTAAAACTATGTTATTTCTACAGAAATAAGTACTGTAAGCTTTACTTAATAAGGGTTTGACTGGCCAACTTAACATTGTAGAGCAAATACTTAAAAGTGAATTTAAAAAGTGTTCACCTTACGTACTGAAAGTTCATAAATTTAACATAACATTACTAAGTAAAATATACATATAACTAAAATGCAGTAGTGACACATCTGAATGGGTTGTATGTACTAAGAAATATTTTGTCAACTTTACCTGAATTTCTTAAGTTCATTCAACTATATTGTTTCTTGTAGGAACTACTCAACACACTTGCGTGGAACCACTTGACACTCTTTTTTTTATGTAAGTCCAACAAATCCTTTTTTTGAGTGTATTTTATTAACATGTAAGCCCTTATTTTCTGTCATTCATTCATTCATTTTCTTTTTGGCTTAGTCCCTTTATTAATCTGGGGTCGCCACAGCGGAATGAACTGCCAACTTATCCAGCATATGTTTTACACAGCGGATGCCCTTCCAGCTGCAACCTGTCACTGGGAAACATCCATACACACTCATTCACACACATACACTACGGACAATTTAGCCTACCCAATTCACCTATAGCG
>CAIGQV010019178.1:4130032-4143092 GCA_903798115.1 Danio jaintianensis | reverse complement strand
ACACACACACACACACACACACACACACACACACACACACACACACAAAAACACACAATCACAAGAACACGTACAGACACACAGAAACACACACAAACCCAAACACACAAAAACACAGACAAACAAGCACACACACAGCAACACGCAAACACACACATAAACACACAATCACACAAAAAACACACAAAGACACACACAAACACATGCACACACATTTAATATACTGTATTCAGTCTATCCTTAAGTGTGTCTGTAATAAATAGACACAGTGTGTGCTGAAGAATAGAGAAGTGTGCTCACGTCTGTCTGGATGAGCTGAGATCTCTGTTCACGGATGCGGGACACAAACCCGAACACGTCCACCTTCTGCTCCGTGTGCATCATATCAATCATGGCATCAATGACGATGAAGGTTCCTGTCCGGCCCACGCCAGCACTGACGGAGAGACAAAAACATTTTTACTTTCTGTGAATTATCTTACATACATTAATACATTATATTTAATCAATTAAATTTATTGTTTAATATTCTGATCATTTTATTAGATTATTACAGTAAAAATGTCACAAATTTTGATTGAAAACTATTTTTTCCCATTCAGAGACCAAATAAATCAATGATATTTAAAAATATGCCTCATATTAGTAATATTTTCGAGTATAATGTATTTTAATAATTATATTTATAAAAATGTCCCAATATATTTATTTATCTTTATGTTAAGTCATCATAATTAAGAATTCAAATATTATTTTATATTCAGAAACTTTTTTTTTTTCTAATTCATTTACCACTTAATTTTGACTTTATTATGATCACAGAGGTTAAAAGCTCTACTCCTAAAAACGTCTTGCATTGTTTGTTTGAATTTTTGTTAACAATATCTTGTAGCTAACATAATTATTTTTCTTTACTTCTTTTTTATATATTTTAATACAAAATACAAAAATATATAATGAATAAAAAAAACAACAACATTTTTGGTTTAAAAATATAAAATACATTTTATTTTTAGAAAAAAAAAATATATATATACAATTATATACTTTTAAATTATTTTACTTTTTTATGAAAGAAAGACAATGTATTTTACTCTTGATAACAACTGAATAAATAATTTGATTTCAAATGGCAATATATATATATATATATATATATATATATATATATATATATATACACACATCTACAGTGCTCAGCATATATAAGTCCACCCCTCACAAATCTATCGTTTAAATTCATATTTTTTAATAGGAAGCTATACAATATTATATTTGTGCATATACATTAGATTAGTCAGTACTGAAGCCAAATCTGGAGCTAATCTAACAAAATAACTTACGATAACGGTCTAAAAACTAGTACACCCAAATGTATATGTTATAGAAAAATATTAAACACAAATTTAAAAAAGAGGAAAAATCAAGAGAAGAGAAATTTTGTAGGTTTGTAATTTTTTTTGCAATATTCTGCTTGAATTTAATTGTATTATATTTCAATTTCTAAATATGTTTGGTGACTAAAATATTATTTTAATAAATATATCTGTGAGCGTCACGGTGGCGCAGTGGGTAGCACGTTCGCCTCACAGCAAGAAGGTCGCTGGTTCGAGCCTCGGCTGGGTCAGTTGCCGTTTCTGTGTGGAGTTTGCATGTTCTCCCCGTGTTCGCGTGGGTTTCCTCCGGGTGCTCCGGTTTCCCCCACAAGTCCAAAGACATGCGGTATAGGTGAATTGGGTAGGATAAATTGTCCGTAGTGTATGTGTGTGAATGAGTGGATGGATGTTTCCCAGTGATGGGTTGCAGCTGGAAGGGCATCCACTGCATAAAACATATGCTGGATAAGTTGGCGGTTCATTCCGCTGTGGCGACCCCAGATTAATAAAGGGACTAAGCCGAAAAGAAAATGAATGAATGAATGAATATATCTGTTTAATAAATCTGTTTTGATTAAAAATATCAAAATAAATAAAAATTTATAACTATATATATATATATATATATATATATATATATATATGCTTGATTATTTGTTAACAATGTAATGTAGATCATAAAATTATTAGTCATTAATTCTTCAGTCCTAAAAATAATTCAACATGCATGCAATAAAATGCAATAAAGTAACTTTTTGCTGACGAAAATCTAGACACCCCTGACTGTGTGTTTCTTTGTTTCATTAAAAAAAATGAACAAATAAATAAATATTCAAATAACTAAATTCAAATAATTTCTCAATAACTGAAACTTGCACACAGCAGTAAATCCACAATCCCACTCATAGACAAGCACTTGCGTTTCTCATTGCCACACAAACACTGTCCTGTTCCTCCACCAGAGGGCAGCAGTGGTCAAGCGAGCCAATGAACAAACTCTCTTTTGACAGGATTGTGTGTTGTGTTGTTTTTAGGACAGAGAAACACAACAGACACACCCACACACGCACAGATGAGGAAAACACAGACTGGCCATTGTGTCCCAAAACCCAGACCTGACCTACATCACTGCAATTTATGTGTTTGAGCAATGAGCTAATTCAAATCACATGCTAATCGCTCTGAATAATGTATATCATTGTGTGATGCATAAATCATGCATGCGTGAGCGACGCTCTCAGACTGACGCATGAGGGTCCGCGGGGTCACAAAAATCATTACTGTGGGTGGAACTTATGCTAAACGTGTCCTTTTACCAGCAAATTTACATTCAAATGTGCACTTCACTGCTACTTTGCTAAAGTAAGTTAAAGTTTCAGGAAGTTTGATGATGATACTTCAATGTCAAGTCAAGCTTTTTAATAAGACACTGTATAACTTCTTGTATATTGTATCTTTTGTTTTAAATGAAATATACATGTGACGTGTGATATTTTGTGAAGCTTTTTTTGGTCAGGTAAATGTTGTGGCCACAAAACAACAGTGACAAATGAAAAATATTTGGCAGCTAAAATAATTATTTTAGATATCTTTTTTATATGTTCATATTTTAACTAAAATATTTTATGTTTTACTGCTACTTTATTTTTTACTGCTACAAAATAAAAGTACATTAAGGCTATATTAAAATACACAATTACACATTACACACACACACACACACACATAGATAAACACACCTTTTTTTTTTTTTATAACTCCTGTACACATAAATTGGTTTATGTTTATTTTATAGTATAGAAAGGAATATTTACAATTATAATTGGATAAATTATTTGATTTCACATCACTGCTTATATATAGCCTACTTCCATATACACTCACCAGCCACTCTATTAGGTACACCTGTCCAACTGCTTGTTAACGCAAATTTCTAATCAGCCAATTACATGGCAGCAACTCAATGCATTTAGGCATGTAGACATGGTCAAGACAATCTGCTGCAGTTCAAACTGAGCATCAGAATGGGGAAGAAAGGTGATTTAAGTGACTTTGAACGTGGCATGGTTGTTGGTGCCAGTCGGGCTGGTCTGAGTATTTCAGAAACTGCTGATCTACTGGGATTTTCACACACAACCATCTCTAGGGTTTACAGAGAATAGTCCGAAAAAAAGAAAATATCCAGTGAGCTGCAGTTCTGTGGGCGCAAATGTCTTGTTGATGCCAGAGGTCAGAGGAGAATGGCCAGACTGGTTCCAGCAGATAGAAAGGCAACAGTAACTCAAATAAACCACTCGTTACAACCGAGGTATGCAGAAGAGCATCTCTGAACGCACAACATGTCGAACCTTGAGATAGGCAAATGGGCTACAGCAGCAGAAGACAGGCACAGGCTCACCAAAATTGGACAATAGAATATTGGAGAAACGTTGCCTGGTCTGATGAGTCTCGATTTCTGCTGCGACATTCGGATGGTAGGGTCAGAATTTGGCATCAACAACATGAAACCATGGATCCAACCTGCCTTGTATCAACGGTTCAGGCTGGTGGTGGTGGTGTAATGGTGTGGGGGATATATTCTTGGCACACTTTGGGCCCATTAGTACCAATTGAGCATCGTGTCAACGCCACAGCCTACCTGAGTATTGTTGCTGACCATGTCCATCCCTTTATGACCACAGTCCAGTAGGATAACGTGCCATGTCATAAAGCACGAATCATCTCAGACTGGTTTCTTGAACATGACAATGAGTTCACTGTACTCAAATGGCCTCCACAGTCACCAGACCTCAATCCAATAGAGCACCTTTGGGATGTGGTGGAACGGGAGATTCACATCATGGATGTGCAGCTGACAAAGCTGCAGCAACTGTGTGATGCTATCATGTCAATATGGACCAAAATCTCTGAGGAATATTTCCAGTACCTTGTCGAATCTGTGCCACAAGGAATTAAGGCAGTTCTGAAGGTGTACCTAATAAAGTGCCCGGTGAGTGTATATTCCTCATTCTTTCTTTCATTCATTAATTTCTTTGTCTGAATTTTTATCAACAGTGTTATATAGCTAACATAATTATTTTACTTTTTTATAAACATTTTAATATTAAATGTATACTTAAATACAAAATAAATGTAAAACAAAAATAAATACATTAATAAAAAATAATGTTAATAAAAAAATACAATTTATATTTAGACAATAAATATGAAATACACAATAAATTATATATAAATAACTAATTTCTTGTTATAATTCCTATAATAATATAATTTCCATAATTCCTGTATGCAAAAATTGGTTAATTTATTTTACAGCAAGAAACATTTAAATATAAATAGCTGGACACATAATTTGATTTCACATCCCTTATATTTAAATATATATATACCTAATTCCTTCATTCATTTATTAATTTCTTTGTTTGATTATTTGCTACATTATTAGTCATTAATTCTCCAGTCCTAAAAATACAAAATAATTCAACCTGCATAAACATTTCTGACTGTAATGCAATTAAAAATAAATGAATTGGTAATATCTTTTAAAACACTCAAATTGATTGTGTGTATAACAAATTTCTCTGAGATAAAACCATACACACATAACACACGTTCAAAACTTCTGCATCTTGCATCTAAATGTGTGCATCTAAATAGCTTCACACTTCACACTAATGCTCAAACTTCACAGCAGAAGTGTGTGTTCATACACCACGCTATATTTATCCTGCTTTCAGAGCAAATGAAGCCAAACCTGCAGTGCACGACGATGGGTCCGGCGTACGACGGGTTCACCTGCTTCACCTTCTTCAGGAACTTCAGCATCCCGATGGGGGAAAACGGCACACCGAAATCTGGCCAGCTGGTGAAGTGGAGCTGAGTGACCAGACGAGGGCTTTTACTGCCGTCACTGGCCTGCTGAAAGAATAATACACACAAATATAATTCATTAATTCATTCATTTTCCTTCAGCTTAGTCCCTTATTTATCAGGGGTCGCCACAGCGGAATCAACCACCATATATTTAAGCATATGTTTTACACAGCGGATGCCCTTCTAGCTGCAACCCAATACTGGGAAACACCCATACACACTCATACACTACGGCCAATTTAGTTCATCCAATTCACCTATAGCGCATGTGTTTGGACTGTGGGGGAAACCGGAGCACCCGGAGGAAACCCACGCCAACACGGGGAGAACATGCAAACTCTACACAGAAATGCCAACTGGCCCAGCCGGGGCTTGAACCAGCGACCTTCTAGCTGTGAGGCGACAGCGCTACCCACTGAGGCACTGTGCCGCCCACAAATATAATGTTTTATATTATTTTATTGACCTTATTCTTCACGTACGAGTGGGAGTTAGGGGCTGAATGACTTTAGATTTTTGGAAGTCAACTTTTATGTTATTAAAGTCGAGTCGACATCGACTAGTTGCTGGTGACATCATCAATAAAACACAAGACGCTAATATTTTGCAACATGCCACAATATGCAATTTATTTGCAGGAAAAATATGTTCTCATGCTGTTTGATGGCTCGTAACATGTTGAAAAAACAATGCAACATTACCAATGACTAATTTTAGTGTAAAACAAATGCACTGTCAACATTTTATTTTGTTAATGCAACATTAACACGGGCTTAATTAGTGCTAAATAAATGCAGTCAACACACAATCGTCTAGGAATGTAACAATAACAGATATCTTAGTGCAAAAGTAATGCATATGTCGTCAGCACATGGAACACAGAGTCATGGCAAGTTATTTCATAATGACATAATGCAACAAAGACAACTGTATTTGTGCATAACAGCATGAGATAATACAAGATGATGTGTGGATGTGAGTGTACTAAGACTTACATATTGCACACAGAATTTACGTATGGTATAATCCACCAGTACTGTAAAGTCTTCCACAGCGACGCGCACATTACCGTACGTCCAGCAGCCCTGATCCGGCCAATACTGATAACACTTATCCTGTAGACATAAATGTGCACACATAAAAATGATTGCTTATAAGGTCAATTTCTACATAAATAAATTATTTGAATTATTCAGTTATTGAATTGTATAGAAAAATAGTTTGTATCTAATATATTTAGCTTTTTTCTTTTTAATATTTTTTAACATTTCAATTGTAATACATTTTAGCTTTGTATCAAATACAAACAATGTAAGATTTTTCGCAGCAAATATTGTTTTAATTCATTTCTCTTTTGTCAAATATAAAACATAATTTTGCTGCAACAATTGATTTTGTTAGCTAACATAATTATCTAATATAGCTAATTTGTTGCTATTTTTAATATACATTTTTTTTTATCATTTTACTATAAATACAAATGTTTGTTTATTTCTTACATATGGAATATTTTACCATGCTTTACTTAATAAATAAAAAGTGAAAAATCAAATAAAATGCAAATATTGCATGAAAACTAGTGATGAAAAATGACTAACTAAAATCAGTGAAAGTTAAACTAAACTAAAATCATGAACTGGAAATAAAAAATAAAATAAAAAAAAATACTGATAAATGACTACTGACTAATAAACAAACAGATTAAAATAAATTAATTAAAATAAAAAAGCACAAAAATAAACTATACAAAATATTATAAGTAAATAAAAAAACTCAAAATAAAATAAAATAAAATAAATCAAAAGCAAAATTTACTACAACTTAAAACAATTTAATAAAATAAAATAAAATGCACAGAAATAAATTACAATAAAATGATGAGCTGGAAATAAATAGAAA
Organism: Danio jaintianensis; assembly: GCA_903798115.1. Lineage (NCBI taxonomy): Eukaryota > Metazoa > Chordata > Actinopteri > Cypriniformes > Danionidae > Danio > Danio jaintianensis. Next base: position 4,135,944 of record CAIGQV010019178.1, on the reverse strand, counting down.
CAAAATGAACAAAATAAAATAAAATATAATAAAAAGACAATTAAAAGACAAAAAAATGAAAATAAATAAATAAACTAAATAAATAAAAGCACACTAAACTAAAATAATAAACTGGAAATAAATAAAACATTAAATACTGATAAATGACAACTGACTATTGATTAAAACTGAAAAAAATGAATAAAATAAAATAAAAAGAACAGAATTAAATTACCAAAAAATTTTGAGCTGGAAATAAATAAGAAATTGAACAAAATAAAATAAAAAGACAATTAAGTTACAAAAAAAAATTAAATAAATAAAAAATCTAAATAAAATAAAATAAAAGCACACAATTAAATGACAAAAAAAATCTAATTAAAAGTAAAACAAAACACACTAATTATCAACAACAACAACAACAATAAACAGCAGTATTTAAATAGCTCTGTAAAAACACTGATCTGACAGCCCATTACCAGTTACGACACAAAATGACAAATAAAAAGTTTGGCAAAAGCATGACAATTTGCGCTAATCATAATAAACCAGAAAACACGACACAAGGTCAAACCATGCAGTTGTGCAGATAAACAAAACCGCATTACATTTCAATCCAGCGCAGTAAATCTGTGCAGCTGAAAGTGCATTAGAGAAGTAAAGGTGACTTATCTAATCTGTCAGTCAGCATTAGCCAATCTCTACTAATGAGAGTTCACACACTAATTAGGTTAAAGCCAGAGAGAGCTTTATCAGCCATTATTAAAATCATCGATTCCAGGGCGATCTTAATCTCCTGTGCGCTTGCTGGCGTATTGATCTGCAGAACATCAGAGGGCAGACAAAATCCACACACACATCTACACATCAGCAACACACTGCATTTATTTAACAGATGATTTACTCACCGCCAGGCATTATTTTACAATGTTTTACTGTACCAAATTAATCTAAGTAAAAATTTAATAAAATATTAGGTGAAAAACTAGTGATGAAAAAAGTAACTAAAATATGTTAAAGTTCAAATCATACAGGGTGACATGGTGGCTCAGAGGTTAGCACTGTCGCCTCACAGCAAGAAGGTCACTGGTTCGAGTCCCGTCTGGGTCAGTTGGCATTTCTGTGTGGAGTTTGCATGTTCTCACCATGTTCACGTGGGTTTCCTCCGGGTGCTCTGGTTTCCCCCACAGTCACAGTATAGGTGAATTGAATAAACTAAATTGGCCGTAGTGTATGTGTGTGAATGAGTGTGTATGGATGTTTCCCAGTACTGGGTTGCAGCTGGAAGGGCATCCACTGTGTAAAACATATGCTGGATAAGTTGGCGGTTCATTCCGCTGTGGCGACCCCTGACGAATAAAGGGACTAAGCCGAAGGAAAACGAATGAATGAATAAAATCATACAATTATGAGCTGTAAAATTAAAATAAAATAAAAAGCAAAAATTTGAAAACTAGTAATAAAAAGCCAACTAAATAAAGTAAGTTGAAGTTAACCTAATACTAAAATTATGAACTGTAAAATAAAATAAAATAAAATAAAAAAATAAAATAAAACACAAGTATTAGATGAAAAACTAGTGATGAAAAAAACACCTAACTAAAATATGTTGAAGATAAATATTAATAGTATGAACTGTAAAATAAAAAAAAAATAAAATAGAATAAAATTTAATTTAATGCAGATAGGCAAACAAGTTGCAGTTAAAATACAATAATTACGAACTGTAAAATAAAATAAAATTACAAGAAATATTAAAATAAAATAAAACAAGTATTAGATCTAGTGATGAAAAAAACAACTAACTAAAATAAGTTGAAGTTAAAGTATTAAAATTGTATTGTAAAATAAAATAAAATAAAACAAAATATAAATATTAGATGGGAAAACTAGTGATGAAAATCCAAGTATGTTGACGTGTTAAAATACTAAAAATATGAACTGTAAAATACAATAAAAAAAATTAAAATAAAAAATATTAGATGGCGAACTAGTGATGAAAATCCAACTAACTAAAATACTAAGTAAGTTAAATACTAAAAGTATGAACTGTAAAATAAAATAAAATGCAAATATTAGATGAAAAACCACCTAACTAAAATATGCTGAAGATGAATATTAAAAGTATGAACTGTAAAATAAAATAAAACATAAATATTAGATTAAAACTAGTGATAAAAATCCAACTAACTAAAATATGTTGAAGTTAAATCAAAATAACATAAAAAATTAAATAAAACATAAGTATTAGATGAAAAGCTAATTATGAAAATCCAACTGATTAAAATACTATATAAACTAATTAATATATAATTCATTCACTCATTCATTTTCCTTCAGCTTAGTCCTTTTATTCATCAGGGGTCGCCACAGCGGAATGAACCACCAACTTATCCAGCACATGTTTTACACAGTGGATGCCCTTTCAGCGGCAACCCAGTACGGCCAATTTAATTTATTTAATTCACCTATAGCGTATGTGTTTGGACTGTGGGGGAAACCAGAGCACCCGGAGGAAACCCACGCAAACACGGGGAGAACATGCAAACTCCACACAGAAATGCCAACTGACCCAGCCGGGACTCGAACCAGCAACCTTCTTGCTGTGAGGCGACAGTGCTAACCACTGAGCCACCGTGTCGCCCAATTAATATGTAGTAAATATTAATAGTAGTAAAATTATGAACTGTAAAATAAAAAAAATAAAAACATCTAACTAAAATTTGTTGAAATTAAAAGATTAAAATTATAAAATAATATAAAATAAACAAAACATATTTTTTTCTTAAAATTATGAACTATAATAAAAAATAATAAAATAAAAAATATTTTAAAATAAAATAAACTTTACTTCACTTATTTTCCAATATACTAGCATTCAGCTTAAAGTGCAATTTCAACTAGGTTAATTATGTTAATTAGGCAAGTTCGGTCATTGGACAACAGTATAGTTTGTTCTGTAGCCAATCGAAAAAATACAGATTTCTCAAGGGGGCTAAAAAAAAGTTAAAAAAAAAAAAAAAACTGCTTTATTCCAGCCAAAATAAAATAAATAAAACTTTATCCAGAAAAAAGTCCAGAAAAAAAAAAAATGTCCTTGCTCTGTTAAACATCACTAAAATAATTGTAAAAAATAATTAAATAAATTTGCAGGAGGGCGAATAATTTTGCCTTTAACTGTATATGCTTTTATCGTCAGTAAACTCCAGTAACCCGCTCTCATATATTCAACAGCTTCATACAATCATCTCAAGAAAAGAAAGCAGAAACGCAGAAAAAGGATGCTAACCTCTTTTCTCTCTTTCAGATTGGTTAGCATTACAATAGTGGATGATTTCTGTTCCCATATCATCCTCCAGAAGTCGGCCGTTGTGTCCTGTTTGGGCCCTGAAACAAACAGCTCATTTATCCAACACAATAAAGTCTGATTATAAGAACTGAAACTGCTCACCAAATCTTATTTTTACATGCAGGCACTCTCACCTTGTGCTGCAATGAACTTATTTTTATCTTTATAACCCTGGAAGACAGAAAAACATGCATGGTTATGAAACCATTTAAAAATATACATCATATATAATATGGTAACGGTTATATCTTTACTCAGTTATGAAATGCACCATAATTCATAATTATGTTTGTAATTATTTTAATAAAATTGTGGTTGCCAAAAATTTTATATTCACTTGCTCACAATGCTAACTGATTTGAATAAGAAAATATACATCATATATAATATGATAACAGTTATATCTTTACTCAAATATGATATGCACCATCATTTGTAATTATTTTAATAACATGGTGGTTCTCCAATATTTTACATTCACTTGCTCAAGATGCTTATTGATTTGAATAAGAAAATCGTGTTTGAACAATATTGTTTGTTTCAATTTAAAACAAATGCAGTGTAATTCTAACGTGTAGAAGTTTAAAGTTTAATTCTGCACACTTTCTTATCATTTAAGTATTTTTAATTAATGTAAAATCATTGTTATGGTGTCTGCATCAAATTAAATTGCCAAAAGTAATTTCATTTGCATAAAAATCACATTCAAAGTACAACATAAAATAATCACATTAAAAAGTAAAAACAAATCACATAAAAAATACAATTTCAAATATAATTTATAAAATAAAATGTCAAAATGTGAATAAAATGATCACATAAATATTTATATTATGTTATATGTCATGATATTTTGAGCTGTACTTAAATAATAAAATTAAATAAATATAATATATAATAAAAATATTTATTAATTATAAAAGTGTCTTACTAACAAATACAATAATAATAAAAAATAATTATAAAAATGTCTTACTAAAAATGTGCACAAACCCAGTAGTAGAAGTATAAAGAATAAAACTGACAATCAAAAAGTATTTAATATATATTTGCACTGTGTTATTTAAAACAACTTGTGTTAATATGTCATTAAATGATTCTTGTACTAAATACACCTAATAGGATTACATCTTATGGTAAACAAACCTTTTTAATCTTTGACCTATTGATTGATGTATTTTTAATTAATGTCAAATAATTTTAATGGTGTCTGCATCAAATTAAATTGACAAAAGCCATTTCATTTCCATAGAAATCACATTAAACACAAGCAGGTATAGAATTTCAATTATATTTTATAAAAATAAAATGCCAAAATGTGAATAAAATGATCCCATATATATTTATATTATGTTATATTTTATGATATTTATAGCTGTACTTAAATAATAAAATAAAATATTTACATTTTTTATATTTTAATTTAATATTATATAAAATAATTAAAAAACATTTTTATACATTATAAAAATGTCTTGCTAACAAATGTGCACAAACCCAGAGGTAGAAGTATAAAGAATAAAACTGACAATCAATGAGTATTTAATACATAATTGCACTGTGATAATTAAAATAAAAAGTGTTAATATGTCATTAAATGATTCATGTACTAAATAAGCTTGATATGATTACATCTTTTGGTATTTAAATCATTTGCATCTTTGACCAATTCATTCATTTATGTTGATTTATTGCGAATGATTAAAAAAACAACTGCTCTGATGACAATGAATGAACTGGATTATTAATATCAGCTTGACTGCAGTGCATTGATGCATTTATACACCCTCCGAGTTCACTTACGTCGATATATGATGCATTGATATAATCTGAACAAGAGACCCCATCCACCTGTGTTAAAATCACTCTGGATTGGTCATCTGAATAAGGGGAAAGACAAAAAGCTTTAGTTAGTTTCTGACCATAAACATGTCCTTATTTAAAGAACAGAGGCTTTGTTAAATAATAGAGAAATGACATTGATGTGGGCAGAAAACTTGAAAGTGATTGAAAGCAACCCTGAAGTGAAACTTGAAATCGCTTGCAATGGGCTGTATATGCACAGCTAGTGTTTTTCAGCCAACAATAAACTTCTGGTGAAAGGTTTATGCGACTATTTTCAATTTCACAAGGTTCCTTTTACAGCATTGATGTTGTAATTAAAATACATTCAGTTAAACAGACTTAAGCATTCATTTAGTTGTTCAAATGTAAAACTAAATGAAAGTCCATGTAAACACTAGCAGCATCAGTAGCAGCAGGCTAGCACAGAAACTCCATTAAAAAAATTCTGTGGTAAAATAAATAACTTTCCATATTTTAAAGACATGGTGCAGAAAAATGGAATTTAATGCAGTGCTTCTTGTCCGGTCTGAGGCCCACTTTATTTTGTATATCAATCAGGCAGTGAAGATCACTGATTTTTAAAGAAATCAGATCTTAAATGTGGCAATTTTGTAATGGTGAGACAGTTCACTGGACACACTTGAACTGGCTGACTGAAAATTAAAAGTACCCCATTAGATGAGCTACAGTCCAGACAAATGATGTGTAAGATTTATGGTTTACAATAATAATAATAATA
>CAIGQV010019178.1:4113095-4129632 GCA_903798115.1 Danio jaintianensis | reverse complement strand
TAATCCCAATAAATAACATCCAAAATAAAAGTTTATATTTACATGTGTGTAATCACTGTGTATGAACATTGTATTTTATGTATTTGTGTCTATTTAAATATACATAATAAATGTACAGAGCATGCACAGACACATGCATTATTTAAATACAAACATTAATTTTGGATGCAATTATCATGATTAATCATTTGACAGCACTTATATTATTTTTTTATTTATTTATAGAATTTATTCTGAATTAGATTTTACTGACACAGAAAGTGGTTTAATTTGAAAAGGTCTTAAAACTGGTTTCATTTTCCTTGAGTGAACAAAAAATACATATATATGCACATATATGTATACATTCAATTTATTTCTCTCAAATCTCTGACTGAACAAATGAACTGAGAGAAGAAAAAAACAAATATAGAGTTCTTACATGGTAGAATGTTAGGATATCTGTTTTTCTCCTTGTTCTCTTCTTTATTGGCCTCTTCACATGTTCCTTGTATCGAACCGCCAGGTAAAGACTGTCAAAAATACACAATATACATGTTAACAACCCCAATATTACGTAGTAGTACTATGACAGAAATTGTGATGGTCGATAACTGCTAATGCTATTCTAATAATGATTATTAATGTCTATTAACACCATACATGCAAAAATATTTTTGCGGTTTGAGAAACATCCTAGCGAAAGTTAATGAAACTCCTATTTACAATCCCTCAGGCTGCAAAATCAATCTCTTATATCATATCTTCACTTTTTGTGGTTTACTGTGAGAGAACTTTACAAAATTCAGTCAGCAAATAAAAAAAATCCAGAAGTTGTAGCAATGAATAATCTAATTTTCGATGTGCATTTTCGACGGTGATATACCTAAGAGTCTCTGATTGGCTACTAGAATTCATAAGATCGCTATAATTTTGTGTGATTGGCTATAAGGCTCTTCTAATGCAATAAATGCAGATCTAAATGTAACATGGCGAATGTACAATTTTCATTAATTTTCATCTTTCACTTTAATTATGACATCCGTAATAGAATTAAATTGTGTGCAGGCATTTTTTGCCATTTTATCATAAATTTGTAGGATAAATGTGTTCATTTTTGTGCCATTTTTCCCACAAGCCCTTATATATCTTGTTTTATTGTGTAGAAGTATTTTGCTTACCCATTTATCATTAATTTATTAGGAATATCTGTTAATTTTGTGCCACATTTATTTAGTTTTATTGCACACAGGCATTTTTTACCCCTTGATCATGATTTGTCAAAAATATTTATCAATTTTTAGTGTCATTTTTACTACAAGCCCTTATAAATGTATCTTTATGATGTAGAGGTCTTTCTTTAGAACTTTATTGTGAATATATTATGTATATTTGTTCCTTTTTGTGCCATGTTTGCCATAAGAGCACATATATTTATTTACACAGAACAAAGGCATTTTTTAAATGTTTATCATGAATTTGGAGAGCATATTTTTTCATTTTTGTGCCATTTTTCCCACAAGCCCTTATATATTTAGTGGGTAGAAACAATTTGTTTACCCATTTATCAATAATTTATTAGGCACATCTGTTAATTTGTAAGCCACAAGAACACATTTGTTTAGTTTTATTGCACACAGGCATTTCTTAGCCCCGAATCATGATTTTGTAGTAATATATATCATTTGTTTTGTGCAATTTTTGCTACAAGTTCCTATATATTTAGTTTTATTGCACACAAACCTTTTTTTACCCCTTTATTGAGAATTTATTAGGCCTATTAGGCCCTTTTGGTCACAAGAGCACATAAATCTAGTTGTATTCCACAAAGGCATTTTTTATATAACTCTGTATCATGAAATTGTATAAAATGTTTGTTCATTTGGGTGCCATTTTTGCCACAAGCACTTATAGATTTAGTTTTATTGCATAGAGCTAATTTTATATCCCTTTTTCATGAATTTGTAGGACACATTTGTTTTGTCTTTTGCCTTTTTATCACAAGAGCACATATATCTAGTTTATATTGCACACAAGCATTTTTTTCTCAGTTTTCTAAAGAATTTGTTAGGCATATTTGTTAATTTTTGTACCATTTTGCAACAAGAGCACATAAATCTCAAATTTTAAAGCCGTTTATCATGAATTTGTTTTATTAATTTGTGTGCCATTTTTGTCACAAGAGCATATATATGTAGTTTATATTGCACACAAGCATTTTTCCACCTTTTTATCATGTTTTTATTAGGCATATTTGTTCTTTTTTTTATTATTTTTGCCACAAGTCCTTATAGATTTAGTTTCATTGCAGAGATGAAGTTTTACCCCTTCATCATGAATTTGTAGGACATATTGGTTCATTTTTGTACCTTTTTTGTCACAAGAGCACATAGTTTATATTGCACACAAGCATTTTTACTGCTTTTAATCACATTTGTTGGGCATATTTGTTCTTTTTGTACTATTTATGCCACAAGCCCTTACAGATTTAGTTTCATTAATTGCACAGATGCATTTTTACCCCTTTATCATAAAATTGCAGGGCATATTTGTTCATTTTTGTGCCGCAAGCTTACATAGATTTAATTTTTGATGCACACAAGCATTTTTACCTTGTTAACATGACTTTGCAAGACATATTTGTTACTTGTATTGGCATTTTTTGTTAATTTCTCAAATTGTTACCTAACACATTAATTCTGAGCAAACCTGATCATGCTGTTCAAATTCCCACCGAAGCTGTCATTTAGTTATAGCTCAAATGAATGATATTACATGTGCTTTGTTCCTGTATGTATAGGCCATTGTTTAAGCAGCAGAGCTACTTCTATTCCCACTTAAACAGCATAAGTGGCCATTAAGATTGTTGAGCGTAAACAGGGTTTCCATGGCACAGAAGATTCACATGGTTCATTGAGTGTGTGTGTCGTGAATCACGGGCCTGTGAGAGGAGCGAGTCTTGAATCATGCATCTAAAAGCAGAAGAGAGGGGCTTTCTCGAATGACTCAATGCCCGATGAACGTCTTCATTCCTGTAATTCTCAGTGGGAAATGACTGCCGTTGAGCTGTCAGCAAATGTGGAAGGATATTTGCTGATCCGTAGGAATGCTCCGCAGTGTTTTCCGCCAGTTAATAACAGCACGATAATGCACCATCAGCTTCTTTATCAGCCGCAAAACAAAATAACAATCTCTCCGGTGAGTGTTGCCACTAAACACACAGAGCCACTGCTGAACTTTCAGCAACTTGAGTGATGTAACAAGTGCAAACAATAATAATGAGCTACTGTACAGCGATTGGAGATGCCACTGAGTTCTGTTTTTATTTCTGCGGTTTTTAAAATTGGCAGATCACCCCGATTAGATGAAAATTCAGTATAGCTTAGTAATAACGGAGCAATTTTATGAACCCCAATGCTAATTAAAATAGTATGGTAAAATATTAAAACATTTTTAAACATTTAAATATTAAAAAAATAGATCCTATGTGTGAAAATGTGAAAATTATAAAACCCCCTGAATAATTAGCCCCGCTGTTTATTTTTTCCCCAATTTCTGTTTAACGGAGAGAAGATTTTTTTCAACACATTTCTAAACATAATAGTTTTAATAACTCATTTCTAATAACTGATTTATTTTACCTTTGCCATGACGACAGTACATAATATTTTGCTAGATATTTTTCAAGACACTTCTATACAGCTTAAAATGACATTTAAAGGTTCAACTAGGTTAATTAGGTTAACTAGGCAGGATAGGGTAATTAGGCAAGTTATTGTATACCGATGGTTTGTGCTATAGACTATCGAAAAAAATATAGCTTAAAGAGGCTAATAATTTTGACCTTAAAATGGTTTTTAAAAAATTACAAACAGATTTATTCTAGCCGAAATAAAGCAAATAAGACTTTCTCCAGAAGAAAAAATATTATCAGACATACTGTGAAAATGTCCTTCCCAATCATTTGGGAAATATTTAAAAACGAAAAAAAAATTAAAAGGGGGTTTAATAATTCTGATTGCAACTGTATGTGTGTGAATGAGAGTGTATGGGTGTTTCCCAGTGTTGGGTTGTGGCTGGAAGGGCATCCGCTGCGTAAAACATATGCTGGATAAGTTGGCGGTTCATTCCGCTGTGGTGACCCCTGATTAATAAAGGGACTAAGCCGAAAAGAAAATGAATGAATGAATGAAGTTAGTTAATATTACATTTAAATGATTAGACTGATGCTGTTGAGATTAGTTTTTTGCAAAATATCCCTTTTAATATATGTGTATAATAGGTAAATCATTGTACTGTAGTGCGTTAAAGGAATTTAAAATCCTTTAATGCACAGAAAGCCGTTGATTATCATGCTTATTCTGTGATCAATTGCCAAATTATCATTAAGGTAAAACTACTTTTCAATGCGATATTTGACCACATTTTTTATCAGTAAAAACATATAAGATCTCCAGAATTTGAATCAATTTTTGTGTGCTTGTATACATGGCACATCTAATAGCTCATAGTAATATGTGTTAGCTACCTCTTTGCATATGTTTTTGAGCACATCAATCATTCGTCATCTCTAACCATGATAAACTTTCTTCTATCAATGTTTCCAAGCACGTACGCAAATGAGGATACAGAAACACTCACACTGTACTCTTCCCGGAAGAGTTTCCCATCATCGGCTGAACGTATCCGATACTCTTCCTCCAAGTTGTCTACCGGGATGGGGAGATATGTTTTGGATGTTGAAGGGGATCTGGGCAGTAAGACCACCGTCTGTTGCTCTGTAGACCAACATGGTAAATGTACATCTGTTATTGTCAAACACTGGAAAAGTAATAATGAATCTAAGATATTCACAGATGAGAAAGACCCTCTCTACAAACAATAAGCACAAATTTACACACAAGCATACACACATCGTTCAGTAATTTGATTAACTGGTGGTTTATCCAGCTATCAAAGAAACTTTTTCAGTAATGTTCATTCAGAGTTTGTACAAAAACTAAATTATTTTCTGCAATTATTTTAATTGGCAAAACATAATAAACACATCTGTATCACATTTGTGATCAGTCACATGCTGATATTTGGGGGGAAATACACTCTTGCTTGTTTGATTTGGATTTTAAATATTACTATATGTAACTTTTTAGACGTTACTTATTAACATTTTTAAATGTAACATTTAAATATATATATATATCTGTTACAAGTGTTTAAATGTTCCTATTAAAAAGTAACGTTTCCATTATGTTTGTGAAACGCTGTGTAAATGTAATGTTTGCTGTTCACATAAAAAGAAAGAAAATATTTTACAAACATTAAAACAAATGTTTTGAATATTCAGAGAACATTTTAAAGTAATAATGTATATATAATAGAGACAGATTTTGTGCAAAAACAGCTGTACACTGTTTGTATGACTACATATCTGTTGCAAAAATTAATGTCTTGGATTATATTTTTAGTTATAGCAATATTTGGAACAAAAATTTTGTCTATAGATTTTTTTTTATTAAAATGTTTACACTTGACTCCTAATATTTTGTATTTATATTTCATCTTCGGTGCGCGTGTGTGTGTGCGTGCGTGCATGCGTGTGTGTGTGTGTGTGTGTGTGTGTGTGTGCGTGTGTATGTGTGAATATCTCACTTTGGATTATATATTTAGTTCTAGCTATATTTGGAACAAAATTTTTGTTTATGGATTCGTTTTTTATTAAAATGTTTACACTTCTCCTAATAAATGTGTTTTTTATATTTCATCTTTGGTGTGTGTGTGTGCGTGCGTGTGTTTAGTTATAGCTACAGTATATTTGGAATAGGGTTGGGCGATGTTGACCAATTTGGCATCGTACGATGTCTAATGTGAAACATCGCGATGGACGATGGCATCTTCGTCGTAGGCGGCGGTGAATTAACTATTTATGAATAACTAATTAATTCATAACGAATTAATTATTTGTAGCCTACCGTTTCAACTACCTGACCCGCATGGTCTTTGTTTTACCCATAACCAAATCATAAATAAATAAAGACAAGTTACACACAAATTACTACCTGTCAATCACTTTTTCCGCGGGACTCTGGCATGAATAGGCAGAGTGATCTGTGTCGTTATAATGGCGTCGACAAACTTGGTTGGTAAAAAAGGTGCACAACCAACAGGAACCAACCAACAGTATCTGAGGTTTTCCCTAAAATGAATAAGTACAAGCGTGAAAGCGAACGATTGGAGCAGTGTACTGACGCGGTGACACGTTACCTGATCGATTCAAAAGACCGAAGAGTCGTTAGATAGAGACAAGATTAATTAAATATCATGTTTAACAACTATAGTGAGAAGCGATTCAGCGGTACATCCTTGATAAACTGTCCGACGTCCACTGCTGTCTGGGCTGACTGCTGGAGCTCAGACGCTGCAGCGCATGACAGAGTTTGCGTGTGTGAGTGCGTGTGCGTGTGTGTGGTCACGTGATGTGCGTTTTCAGCGGTATAGTGTGGACGGAGAGATCTTTTCAGAAATGCTAGATGAAACTCCAGTGTGGACGTGGATCGTTTTCGTTCTAAAATGCCATTTTAAAACTAAGACGTGTTAGTGTAAACGGGGCCGTGTGTACTTTTCGCGAGCGGGTTGCTGCTGCGAAGGGGGCGGGGTGGAGGATCACGACCATCGACCCAACCCTAATTTGGAACAAACAAACATTTTGTTTATATATTTTTATATTAAACTTTTTTACACTTAACTACTAGTATTTTGTATTTATATTTCATCTTTGGTGTGTGTGTGTGTGTGTGTGTGTGTGTGTGTGTGTGTGTGCGTGTGTGCGTGCGTGCGTGCGTGCGTGCGTGCGTGCGTGCGTGCGTGCGTGTGCGTTACGCACATCTAGGTGAGGTGTATACATAGATTTAATCTCTATCATCAATCAATGTGATTGGGTTTGATATTAGTGTAGACAGCAAGTTAGAATTCACAAATTTCACACTTTTAACTTTTTGATTAATCAAAGTCTAACACCCTCTTCAATAACTACATCCTGTCAAACATACGATCACAGTTTTGTCACCCAGAAAAGCATCCAAACGAACATGCCAACACCATTTTTTTCAGCATGCCTTTATATAAAACACATACTTCAGGCATATTTAAAGCAAAATATGCATATACAAATTATTTGAAACAAGAAAGCCACAAGTGACCCTTGTAGCACCAAATGAAACCCACAACCACTGGATTAGAGGTTAGAGAAGGTCAGTTGTTAGATGTTACAGAGTTTAGACAGCCAAATCTGTTCATAACACCACATATACTTTATACCTGACCTTCTGATGGCCAGCCAAGATCATCCTCATCCTCATCCATATCCACATCCACATCTATATATTCCTCTATTCACAAACACACACACACAGTGACCAATCTTACATTACTTACAGCATTTAGACTTGAAATGGTGAATTGTTTTTTTTATTTTTTATTTCACAACAAAACATTGAATGCTATTTAAACGTACACTGTAAAAAGCGATTAGTTGATTTTACTTTAAAATAGTGAGTAAATGCATTGCCTTAAAATTGCCAGCAGCTAGCTCTCTGCAACTCTCACATGGTTGCCCACTGAAGCTAAACTAGGTTGCTGTTGGAAGTGGTGTTAGTGAGGCCAGCAAAGGGCGCTCAACCTGCGGTCTGTGTGGGTCCAAACGCCCCAGTATATTGATGGGGACTCTATACTGCTCAGTGAGCGCCATCTTTCGGATGCGACATTAAACCGAGGTCCTGACTCTCTGTGGTCATTAAAAATCCCAGGATATCCTTTGAAAAAGAGTAGGCGTTTAACCCCGGCATCCTGGCCAAATTTGCCCACTGGCCTCTGTCTATCATGGCCTCCTAACCATCCCCATATCATAATTGGCTTCATCACTCTGTCTCCTCTCCACTAATCAGCTGGGGTGTGGTGTGCGGTTTGGTGCAATATAGCTGCCTGGCGTCATCCAGGTGGATGCTGCACACTGGTGGTGCATGAGGAGATTCCCCCAAAAATGTGTAAAGCGCTTTGAGTGTCTAGAAAAGTGCTATATAAATGTAAGGAATTATTATCATCATTATTATTATTATTATTATTATCATTATTATCATTATTATTATTATTATTATTATTAACTATGCACATAATTCTAAAAATAATAAGTTATGTGAACAACAGTTCTAAGTTACAACTGAATTACTTACATTTCTTAAGTAAAATCAACTTGTTACTTTTAAGGCAATGGATTTACTCACTTTTTTCAAGTAATTGCATTTTACAGTTTAGTCTTAAAGCACTGTAAAAACGTTGACTCAACTTAAAATTGTAAGGCAACTTGCTGCAGAGCTTTTTGAGTTGACTCAACTTAAATCAAGTCAAATGCAGTACACTATAAAAAATGTGGGTTTCCACTAGGGCTGCACAATATATCGTTTCAGCATCGATATAATAAATATAATGAACACATTTGATAACACTTTAGGGACCAATGCTCACTATTAACTAGTTGCTTATTAGCATGCACGTTATTGAGATATTGGCTGCGTATTAGTACTTATAATCTACATATTTTGCATGATCTTATTCTGTATCCCTAACCCAATCCCTAAACTACCTTAATATCTATTAATAAGGAGCAAATTAAGAGTTTACTGAAGCAAAAGTCATATTTAATGGTTTGCTAATATCGAGAATTGAACTTTAAAATAAAGTGTGAATATATAAACTCTTTACAAATAGTGCTATTCAGTCATGTGGAGAAATGGTATACAAGTATATTGGTATTGGATACAGTATATCACAATATATATTGCAGAAAAATAAAATATTGCAATGTCCAATATCAGGCAGCCCTAGTTTCCACACAATTCCTTCATGTTGTCCCAACACAAATCGATCGAAGTAAACTTGATCATTTTTTACAAATTTAAGTGGATTGAACAAAAAATAGTGTAAGAATTGTGTTGTTTCAACTCATTTTAAATAATTAGTTTGAACAAGCAGGAAAAATGTCATTTTTTGAGTGTACTTGAATTAAAAGTTGAGTCATCTCAAAAAAGCTGTGTAAACTTTTTGTTAATAGTTAGGCATAGTTCACCCAAACAAATCAACATTTTCTCACCAATTACTCACACTCAAGTTCTTCTAAACTTTTATGATTTTTGATGATTTTGTTGAACAAAAAACAATATATTCTATTCTAAACATGGGAAAAAACTGCCACGGACATCAATTGCAGCAACAAAATATACGTAAAAATGTAATTGTAGCTTTTAAAACTGTAACTTATTAATTAATCATTAAAAGGCAGTCTACAATGTAAAAATATGTTGATTAAATGTGCTAATTTATGTTAATGACCCCACTTTGAAACTGTTGATGTCAAAAAATGTCAAACTAAATGACTTCTTATTGATGTTTTAGTCATTTAAAACAATATATTGTACAGGAAATAATCATTTGAATCCTAGTGTAGTATTCAAGCAGACAAAGGTGGCTCTGAGTGCTGAAAATAAGTCAAACCACTTCCTTTACAAAGGTTACATTTAGCTCTGAATGCAAACAACTATTTTACTGAATGTTGTGGTTTGAACACAAGCTAAAGTCTTATCGATTGCATGCTTGGAGTGTGTCGTTTGGCTCACAAAATATTCCTTGAGAGAGATTTCCGTCAGGATATTAGGAGAAAGAGAGCAGAGGAAGTCCATTACATAAATCTGTAAAACCTTTGACAGGGAACATAATCTCTGGCACA
Organism: Danio jaintianensis; assembly: GCA_903798115.1. Lineage (NCBI taxonomy): Eukaryota > Metazoa > Chordata > Actinopteri > Cypriniformes > Danionidae > Danio > Danio jaintianensis. The sequence continues at coordinate 4,119,878 of CAIGQV010019178.1, read as the reverse complement.
AAAAAGGTCTCTATATGAAGGGATTTTGCTCCCAAAAAAATGGAAATTTTGTCATTTTGTTAAATCTGAGATCCCCTAGAGGAGATTAGTCTCAGTTTGTGCTCTTTTTAATCTGATCGGTGTCTAAGAAACATGGGCTTTCATATGGCTAACCGTGAGCCACAGCTTTTGTGTTAAAACAAGTAAACTCTAATAAAAGCAAACAGGAACAGTTGTTTAAAAAAAGAAGCGTTCTTCTTCTTTCACATTGATTTAGTCATGTTTGAATTTGTTTTTTGAGGAAATATTAATAAATACAAAGTGTTGTGTTTCCCCTTTACAGCTCTGTATCCACGCAACAACATTCAAACACACATTTAATATTATGATAACTGATCTTAAATTAGAAGTGTGTCAGGATATACTTTGTTGTTTGCCGACAAATCTAAAATTGTAAATGTAAGTAACGTAATGAAAAAAATATTAATATTTAAGGACAGAGATAAAAGTTGGTTAGAGAGTAAATATAAATATTTAGCAAAAAATAAAGTTTGTTAATTATTGTGTTACCTTTGCATGACCACCATAAGAAATTCAAAAATATAAATATGTCTCTATTTTTTCATTAATAATTTGGTCTTTCATTGCAAGTGGGTCAAAGATGGGCAAAATAAATAAAAATATAATAAATATATTATATATGTAATGTACAGTTTACAGTTTATGTATACATTTTATATATATTTTTATTATATATATTTTTATTATAATATATATATTTTTTTTTATTATAATATATATATATGTCTGGTTCTTGAATCTGATTGGCTGATAGCCGTGCGATATTTTGCCAGTAACAGCACTCGACCCACCTCTTCACCCTTCACCCTTGTGTATTACTCCGCCCACATACAGCAACAAGCAGAGGACACTCTACAGTTTGACAAATATTGCTCCTTTTGGGCAACATAATGTACTTTTGAGGCTTTTTTAGTCGAGAATGTAGTTGTTTAGATTGCAACTATGCAGTTTATTTATAAGGATAGTGCCTATTTTAAAATATTTATAATTTCTGAGAGGCAGTGCGTCGGCGGCCATTAGCCTGCCATACTGAGTAGATCAAAGACGGTTGACATTGTCTATCCACAAGATGGCGACAGGACAGCATAATAAGCCCTTAGAAGATTAAAACAGCGTAATTTCTAAATACAGCTGATCAAATCATTATTAAATAATAGCTTAAATATGAATTAATTTTCATTCTAACATTTTATTATTTTATCACTGTCATTCAAACTCTTCAAAAGTTTTGAATAAATTAAAATAAAATACAATGTAGATCACTTATAGTATTGGCACTTTTACGTATATGAATAAGTACAGGAGAGAACCAGTATGTTGTTCATTTTTTCATTCAAATACAGTCAGGAAACACTAAACACTATTTCATCCCCCACATTTTGGTCACAAAGGTTATTTCTCAACACACAAAAATACACTTTAGTGAATTTAATATGCTTTCTATGCACAAAAAAAACATGTTTGCAAATTTAACTGAACACCAAATTTAGGGATGTCTCATCTTTGACCCAAGTACAAATGACCACATACAGTACTTTAACAACTACTGTATAATATCACCCATAAGTAGGCCCACACGGAATCTGCGCGCGCAGAAATCCGCAGATTTCCGCAGATTTTGAGCCCATCATTGAGTCTATTTATTTACTTGTGTAAATGTGTGTACATTTATATTTATTCAGTTTTAAAATTAATTTCATTAATATTATTGACTAATATGAAAATGTTCATTCGCTTTATTTAAAATACAGTTTGTACAGTTTGTTTCTGTCTTTTAGTGGACATATTATATGAGAGACTTGCTTTGTTTACCAAATAAGTTGATCTAATTGGATTTGCATTGTAAACATTAAACAAAAGTTAAAAAGGTAATATTTTTCAATTTATATATTATGTTTTTTAATTACGATACTCCGAAAATCATTCCGCATATATCCGCAGATTTTCTACAAAAATGTTGCAGATTCTGTCTGGCCCTACCCATAATCCTTAAGAAAAGTATTTTAACACAATTACACAGTCCTTGTATACTGATTCTGAATAACACATGTACAACACAAAACGCCATAACAGCTAAAATATTGTCCATAATTATTAAGAAAATGACATTAACACAATCACACAGTCATTGTATACTAATACTGATTAACACATGTACCACACAAAATGCCATAACAGCTAAAATATTTTCCATAATTATTAAAAAGACGATTTTAACACAATTACAGTTATTGTATACTGATTCTAAATAACACATGTACTACACAAAACGCTATAGTAACTAAAATATTACCCATAATCATTAAAAAGAGGATTTTAACACAATCACAGTCATTGTATACTAATACTGAATAACACATTCATTCATTCATTTTCCTTCGGCTTAGTCCCTTCATTCATCAGGGATCGCCACATCGGAATGAACCGCCAACTTATCCAGCATATGTTTTACACAGCGGATGCCCTTCCAGCTGCTACCCAGAACTGGGAAACATCCATACACACTCATTCCCACTCATACACTACGGCCAATTTAGTTTATTCAATTCACCTATAGCGCATGTGTTGGGACTGTGGGGGAAACCGGAGCACCCGGAGGAAACCCACGCCAACATGGGGAGAACATGCAAACTCCAACAATGCAAAAACGCCAACTGACCCAGCCAGCACTCAAACTAGCGACCTTCTTGCTGTGAGGCGACAGTGCTAACCACTGAGCCACCGTGTCGCCCTGATTAACTCATGTACCAAACAAAAAATAACTAAAATATTACCCATAATTATTAAGAAAATGACTTTAACACAATCATTGCATACTAATTCTGAATAACACGTGTACCACACAAAAAAACAATAACTAAAATATTACCCATATTCATTAAAAAAATTAAACACAATTACAGAGTCATTGTAGACTGAATAACACGTGTAGCACACAAAAAACAACTAAAATATTACCCATAAGTATTACGAAAAAAAGTTTAACACAATTACAAAATAATTGTATACTGAATAACTTGTGTACCGCACAAAATACCCTAGCAACTACAATATTACCCATAATCATTAAGAAAATGACTTTGACATTGTTATTCAGTCATTGTATAGTAATACTGATCAACACATGTACCACACAAAACACCATAACAACTAAGATATTATCCATAATCATTAAAAAGATGATTTTAACACAATTACAGTCATTGTATACTTATTCTGAATAACGTGTACCACACAAAACATCATAACAACTACAATATTACCCATAATCATTAAAAAAAATGCCTTTAACACAATTACACAGTCATTGTAGACTAATACTGAATAACATGTGTACCACACAAAACACCATGACTAAAATATTACCCATAAGTATTACGAAATAAAGTTTAACACAATTACAAAATCATTGTATACTGATACTGAATAACACGTGTACCACACAAATTGCCATAACAACTCAAATAAAACCCATAATCATTAAGAATATGCCTTTAACATTGTTATTCAGTCATTGTAGACTGAATAACACATGTACCACACACACAAAACAAAAAAAACCTAACGCCCTGCTCTCTTCACGCGACATATAGCACCTCAAGACAACAGGAAGCCGAAAACAGCATATCAGATAAAGTGAAACTTGCCACAACACTTCGCATCCCGTTCAAAAAAATTTAATTGACAGCTTTACTGTGCTTCTTGAGCCACAAACACAAGGAAACCAGTTTACCTTGCTCTTCCAGGATGCCATTAGGCACTTTCTTATCCACGGCTGTAATGACAGCTTTCCTCTGGTTTTTCAACCTGAAAAGACAAACAAAAAGGTCAAACCTATCAAGGCTAGACATCATGCGGGACGCTATCGGAATCTTAACTCAATCTCACCAACGAAAACTCGAACTTTTTTTCATCTGTTTCTTCACAAAACGACACACACACACTCACACACTCTCTCTACTGCCAGAACCACGCACACATACACACACACAAAAAATCTGCGGCTTTGCTACGACAGTGTATGAATAAATATGTGTATGTGTGTGACAGCATGCCTCAGTTCCTGTCTCCACCCTTTAATCAGAAAAGGGCAGAGCTTGTGGGCATGACAGACACACTGTATTTGTGTGTGTGTGTGTGTGTGTGTGTGTGTGTATATTTGTGCTATACCTGAGGCAATACCAGGTCAGCAACCCTAGAAAAAGCAGCAAAACGGAGAGCCCCAGCAATATGGACAGGATGTGTGTGTTGAACGGCCCCGGGTCCTCTAAAGGAAGAAGGAGAGGCAGTTAAACCCACAGTGAACAAAAGAACAGGAAACTGGCCCGCGAACAGAACCAGTGGAGCCGGAATGGCCACACTGAGCTACTTTAAGTGAGGGATGGCAGACAGTCAAGTCCAAGGCATTATTAGTGATTTAATAGAGAGTCTGGTGCTGTTTTGACTGCGCCGATAAGCATCGCTCATTCATTTAACAGCAGGTTTGACAGGAATCACCCGCTAAAGCCTGCGATCAGCACTTTACTGAGGCCCAAAATCACAGGCTGCGTAATCCATGGCAGATTTAACACAAATCCACACCAAACACATGATGCAGAAATGCTGATGGACTACAAACCAGATTTAACCACCGAGTTTCCATGACTTTTCCAGTCATTTGTGAGTAATGCCTACTCATTCAGTGATCATTCAGTGATCAATGACTAGATATTTACCTAAATACTATACATAATTTCTTTATATAATTACAAATAAATTATGTACACAGAACTATATATTTGTCATTGCCAGCATTAACATGAATATATATAATCTAATAATATACTATTAATTTGTATGCCTTTTTTTATGTAATATATAATTATACATATTATATATATACATTTTTTCACTTTTTTATTTTTAATTTACATATATGTTTTATTTTTTTATATATAATTAACATATATAATTAATATATTTCTATTTTTATCTAAACCATTTTTTAAATTTAAGACAACAAGAAAACATACATATGATATTTGACATATTTAGCATGTTTTAAAATATGAATTAAATACAACCTCATCGCCATCTTTGGTGAAACAGCTGCATTGGAAGATGCTTATAAATAAATGAACAGATAGATAGATATATCTATATTAAATTTGATTCTAGTTTATTTGTAGAGCGCTTTTCACAATAATTATCATCCCAAAATCAAAACAATGAAAGAGTTGTCTATATGGTGGGCAGTTTATGTAACAATGAAGCCTATACATCATATATTTTTCCTTCAATCAATATTGGATTTAACTTAATCCTTTAAGCTTGTTGCAAGAATTTTTTTTTCTCTTTTTCTAATTAAACTCACTTTTCATAATAAATATGCAACTATAACTACTAGAGAAATATAAAAAATATGATGAAAACAAAACCCTGAAATATTAAATCATGCAATTAATAAAACAATACTATAATACTGATTCTTTCTTTCATTATGATTTCTTTCTTTATTTTTCTTAACTTGAGGATTTGGGGATAAATATATAAATTATTATTATTATTACTATTATTATCATCATCATTTATGTTTAATCTAAATAATAAGCGATTCAAGTCAAGTCAAGTCGAGCTTTATTGTCATTCCGCTACATGTGTGGACATACAGAGGAACGAAATGTCGTGTCTCGCAGGACAACGGTGCTACATAGATTAATCATAAATACAAACACAACACTGGACATAAGAGCCATTATAAAAAAAAGCCTATGCATAACTAACATATACTATAAAATAAAATCAAATAAAATACTTAAACTATACACATAAGACAGGTTATACAATCACTTACCATGACTGTTCTCTGTTGCGTTGAGTGTGACCTGTGGTAGAGTTGTTACTGATAGGAACAAAACAAGGACCATTGTGTCTGCAAGAGAAGAAAACAAATCATTAAATTAAATAATTAAACAGAAACAATTTCCTTGAATATGACTCCACATTACAGTAGCACTCTATTACCAGACACTAGCATTGCGCTACTTCTCCACTAGATGTCAGCAAAGCCATTCAAAACAGAACTAGCACAAGCGATTCAAACCCTTTATACTGATAATTAAAACAGAGCTCAGGGAGAACCCATAAACATTTCTCTCATAGATTAGACATGCTTTTTATTTTAATCTTATTTACATTTGGGAGATTTTAGGCGTCAAACAAACAGTCAAGCGGGTTAAAAACGAGATAAATCATCCACCCATCTGTGATTTTAAAGGTGTTAAAAGCATTTAATCTGAACACGATTAAACTTGAATGTGTATTTTTGGGGGGAAAAGTTGAATATTTAGGCTTGTCAGCGGTGTTTGCTCCACCCGTTATCTAAATATCACGTGACTGACACATTTAGAAGTGCAAATACATTAGATCTCACCTCATAACTTGGCCTCACTCCCGCTCACACAAGAGCTGCTTTTAGGCTTTTCACACTTTCACTTTCCTTTAGTGTGTAATGTAGCTGTTTGGGCATAAACTATCTGCAAAGATACAGCCTAAAAGTTTCTTCATATTGAGTTTTTCCGTTTACCTTAATCCCTCAAATGCTTCAACTGACGTCAGAGAACAGGTCGTCATAATATCTTAAATAATTCCCGCCGAAAAGGGACGGGGCCTATAGCCATATCTGTGTTAAACGTGTTGGGTAAAGTTACTGTTAAAAGTGATATATTATAATCGTAAGCATAT
>CAIGQV010019178.1:4049998-4064731 GCA_903798115.1 Danio jaintianensis | reverse complement strand
TATATATATATATATATATATATATATATATATATATATATATATATGTATGTGTATATACAGTGCTCAGCATAATTGAGTACACCCCATTTTGAAAATGAACATTTTTATCCATTTCTCAGTGAATATAGGAGATGTAGTTTGGTGCATTTGAACAAAACAGATTTATAAAACAGATATATTAATTAAAATATTTTAGTCACCAAACATCTTTAATAATAGAAAGATAATACATTTAAATTCATGCGAAATATCGGGAAAAAAATACAAACTACAAAATTTCTACTCAATTTTATATATATATTTGTTGCCTCTCTTGATTTTTCCTCATTTTACAGTTTTATTTATTTATTTTTTTCCTTAACATATAAATTTGGGTGTACTAATTTTGGACCGTTATCTTAAGTTATTTTGTTAGATTAGCTCCAGATTTGGCTTCAGTACTGACTAATCTAATATACACTCACCGGCCACTATATTAGGTACACCTGTCCAACTGCACATTAACGCAAATTTATAATCAGCCAATAACATGGCAGCAAAGAAAGGTGATTTAAGTGACTTTGAACGTGGCATGGTTGTTGGTGCCAGACGGGCTGGTCTGAGTATTTCAGAAACTGCTGATCTACTGGGATTTTCACGCACAACCATCTCTAGGGTTTACAGAGAATGGTCCGAAAAAGAGAAAATATCCAGTGAGCGGCAGTTCTGTGGGCATAAATGCCTTGTTGATGCCAGAGGTCAGAGGAGAATGGCCAGACTGATTTGAGCAGATAGAAAGGCAACAGTAACTCAAATAACCACTCGTTACAACCGAGGTATGCAGAAGAGCATCTCTGAACGCACAACATGTCTAACCTTGAGGCAGATGGGCTACAGCAGCAGAAGACCACACCGGGTGCCACTCCTGTCAGCTAAGAACAGGAAACTGAGGCTACAATTCACACAGGCTCACCAAAATTAGACAATAGAAGATTGGAAAAACGCTGCCTGGTCAGACGAGTCTCGATTTCTGCTGCAACATTCGGATGGTAGAGTCATGGCGTCAATAAGTCCATTAGTACCAATTGAGCATCGTGTCAAGGCCACAGCCTACCTGAGTATTCTTGCTGACCATGTGTATCCCTTTATGACCACAGTGTACCCATCTTCTGATAGCTACTTCCAGCGGGATAACGCATGACAATGAGTTCACTGTACTCAAATGGCCTCCACAGTCACCAGATCTCAATCCAATAGAGCACCTTTGGGATGTGGTGGAGCGGGAGATTCACATCATGGATGTGCAGCCGACAAATCTGCAGCAACTGCGTGATGCTATCATGTCAATATGGACCAAAATCTCTGAGGAATATTTCCAGTATCTATGCCACGAAGGATTATGGCAGTTCTGAATGCAAAAGGGGGTCCAGCTCTGTACTAGTAAGGTGTACCTAATAAAGTGGCCGGTGAGTGTATATGCACAAATGTAATATTGTAACGCTTCCTATAGACAATATTCATTTAAATGAGAGATTTGGGAGTACTCATATGCTGAGCACTGTATGTACATACAGGTAATTTTTTATATTTGTATTTATTTGTATATGGAAATTTGATTGAAAGTGCGTATAGTATATTCTGTTATATGCGTTTCTTGTTCCCATTAGAGTTTGTAAATTGATACTGTTTAAAAAAATATTTAATCTCTGAAATATTAACATTCAGCAAAAGCCAATACACTAAAAAATGACGTGGAGGAGCGAGAGGCTTTTTTTCTGTCCAGCCGGCCAGAGGAACTACAGTCACTGAGTCATTGTGTAAAGCTGACTCACAACACACCGAGCTCCAAAAGAGGAAGGAAAACACTCATGACATCACTTCCTGTGAGCAAACGAGCATTTGTGGTCAAACAGAAGAGAATATAAAATTAGCTGCACTGCTAAACGCATGCTAATCTGAACACTAAACACATGCAATAAACAAATGAATCAAGACGGCTCGGTTTCCTGCTCCAAATGCATGTTCCTCAAATGAGAGTTTATCTTCTCCAGCTCTCAGAGATAATGCTAGCTGTGTGGTACATATAATCACTGTGCTCATGTGGGGATTTACTACAAGGTATGTTTATGACTAAAACTTAAAACAGTTTATGAACAGAAAACCCGCAGCTTCAATCAGTAAACAAACTGTAAATGCATAGTCTTTACGTCTGTTTTTCAGCACAAAAAAATGCATAATGTCAAACATGTTTTATACAATAAAAGTAAATGAGATTTAAATCCAAAACTGTACTATAAAGAATACATATATATATTTTTTTTAAATACAGTGTAATAAAACAACATAAAAATACAAATATCAAGAACAGAAAACCCACATCTTCAAACAGTAAACAAATTGTAATATGTATGGTTTTTACATCTTTCTTTCAGCACAAAAAATAAAATAAAAAATTGCATTTCCAAAAATCTATGCAATAAAATTTAATTGAGGTTTTTTTTATCAATATATTATCAATTGAGTTTCTATCAATCTCTTATTAATCAAAAAGTGTACTATAAATAAATAAAATGCATTGCAATTATTTCAGTCAGTAAATAAATAAATAAAAACTGTTAAAAATTAAACAGTTAATATATAAATAATAAATAAAAATTGATAAACAAATAAATAAATTTCATTCGTTCATAAAGTTCATTCATTCATTCAGGGTAAAAAAAAAAATACCACTATACTTTTTGTATTTCCTATATATATATATATTTATATATATAATTACTATAGGTAACATAATTATTCCTATTTTTAATTTTTGTAATTGATTTTTGCAGATTTTTTAATAATTTATTGGGAATACTATTCAGTAAAATACGGTTAGCACTGTCACCTCACAGCAAGAAGGTCGCTGGTTCGAGTCCCGGCTGGGTCAGATGGCATTTCTGTGTGGAGTTTGCATGTTCTCCCTGTGTTGGCGTGGGTTTCCTCCGGGTGCTCCGGTTTCCCCCACAGTCCAAAGACATGCGCTATAGGTGAATTGAATAAACTAAATTGGCCGTAGTGTCTGAGTGTGTATGGATGTTTCCCAGTACTGGGTTGCAGCTGTAAGGGCATCCGCTGTGTAAAACATATGCTGGATATGTTGGCGGTTCATTCCGCTGTGGTGACCCCTGATGAATAAAAGGACTAAGCCGAAGGAAAATGAAGGAATGAAAAATCCCCTCTTAAATTTAAGATGTGAACTTGTGCAATTTGACAAAATTTTCCATCAGTTATTTAAAATGCCGTCACACCACTAGTCTGTGTTGTTTGTACTGTTTTGTTCAGTCTTTTCATCTCTCTCTTATAAAAAAAGTGCTTTCCTGGTGCAGCTGGAAGTGTTTGCTGCCAAAAAAAGTCAGACAGCAGAGGAGTGAATCCAACCTGCCAAAACACCAGACAACAACACAGCATTGAAGCTCAGCACAGCAAAAAGATCAACCAGCAGATCTCAGAACAGCGTCTACAGTCACCCACAAATGCACTAATTCTATACAGTACAAATAATTATCAACATGATAATGTATGTTTTTATAATGTAAACATGATTATACATAATATATTAAGTTTTATTAAGTTGTAGCTGAAAGACTACTAAAACAAAGAAATATTTATTCATTCATTCATTCATTCATTTTCCTTCGGCTTAGTCCCTTTATTTATCAGAGGTCGCCACAGCGGAATGAACCGCCAACGCCAGCATATGTTTTACACAGCGGATGCCCTTCCAGCTGTAACCCAGTACTGGGAAACACCTGTACACTCTCACATTCACACGCAATCATTACGGTCAATTTAGTTTATTCAATTCATATAGCACATGTGTTTGGACTGTGGGGGAAACCGGAGCACCCGGAGAAAACCCACGACAACATGGGGAGAACATGCAAACTCCATACAGAAATGCCAACTGACCCAGTCAGGACTAGAACCAGCGACCTTCTTGCTTTGAGGCGACAGTGCTAACCACTGAATCACCATGTCGGTCAAAAAATATTTAATTAATATTGATATAATTAAAATGAATATACTTAATATTATTCATTCATTCATTTTCTTCGGTTTTGTTCACGAGTGAGGGAAGGATGGAACTGAGATTGACAGGCGGATTGGTGCAGCGGCAGCAGTAATGCGGTCGATGTACCGGTCCGTTGTGGTGAAGAAAGAGCTGAGCCGAAAGGCAAAGCTCTCGATTTACCGGTCTATCTACGTTCCTACTCTCACCTATGGTCATGAGCTTTGGGTCATGACTAAAAGGACAAGATCTCGGATACAAGCGACCGAAATGAGTTTCCTTCGCAGAGTGGCAGGGCGCACCCTTATAGATAGGGTGAGGAGCTCCGTCACCCGGGAGGAGCTCGGAGTAGAGCCGCTGCTCCTCCACATCGAGAGAAGTCAGCTGAGGTGGCAGGGCATCTGTTTCGGATGCCTCCTGGACGCCTACCTAGGGAGGTGTTCCAGGCATGTCCCACCGGGAGGAGGCCTCGGGGAAGACCCAGGACACGCTGGAGGGACTATGTCTCTCGGCTGGCCTGGGAACGCCTCGGGATCCCCCCGGAGGAGCTGGAGGAAGTGTCTGGGGAGAGGGAAGTCTGGGGTTCTCTCCTAAGACTGCTGCCCCCGCGACCCGGCCCCGGAAAAGCGGATGAAAATGAATGAATGAATGAATGTTTTACGCAGCGGATGCCCTTCCAGCTGCAACCCATCACTGGGAAACATCCATACACACTCATTCACAAACATACACTACGGACAATTTAGTTTACCCAATTCACCTATAGCGCATATGTCTTTGGAGTTGTGGGGGAAACCGGAGCACCCGGAGGAAACCCACGCAAACACGGGGAGAACATGCAAACTCCACATAGAAATGCCAACTGACCCAGCCGAGGCTCGAACCAGCGACCTTCTTGCTGTGAGGCGAACGTGCTACCCACTGCACCAACGTGCAGCCCCTTAATATTATTAATATACTTTAAAAAATCCAAACAATATTTAATTACAACAATAACATAACGCAATAAAATATATGAAAATTACAGCCATTCATAAAATAATCATAACAATAAGTAGTAGTAGTAGTACATAGTTAATAAGAATATAATATTTTATTGAAAAAAATAATTAAATGACAAAAGCACAAAATAACTAAAACCAAAAATAAATTAAAAACTGCTCATTTAAAACATGAATTAAGACAGTGATAGAAAAAGGATTGGCAAATTCTCAGCTATTCCTTTAAGTGTAGGAGTCTAAATATTTATCTTGGCATTTTCCTTAAAAGGTGTTCCTCAAGGGTGTATACTGGGACTCTAAACATGTCTGTGCAAACACACACCTCTGCACCACCATCTACATTATACACATCTGTGTGCACGACTGCATGCACATTTTCATCATCATCATCATCTCCTCATCCATCTGATCTGAGGTCTCTGATTATTATTCAGTAGCAATCTAGTGGTCTGCTGGCAGGCATGGAGACGGTTTCCCCTGGGAACAGACCTGCATTCACTTCAATGAACCCTTGTAATCTTAAAAAAATATTAAATAAATAAATCAAATCTCCCTCCCTCATTCAGCAACACTCCTGATATTCTCTTTTCTGGTGTTCACTGGTGCAGGGGCAGGGCCACCTGTCAATCAAATCAGATCCACCAATAGGAAACCACAACCAACCAATCGATTCCACACTGACAAAATCAAGCCCCGCCTATTATTTGCTCTCATTAGAGAAACCGTTTCACTCAGATACAGTCAAAACAAACAATATTCAGACACCTTCCACATTAATCCCTCAACAACTCAGGGTTAAACTGTCAGAACAAATTCATCTTGATAATGCCAGATAACTTTGAGAGAATGGTAGTTTGTACACTGTAAAAAAAAACACACATTCTTGACTTTACTTTTAAAAAATGAGCAAATCTGTTGTTTTAAAACAGAGTAGCTTAAAAAGTGAGAAAATATGTTGCTTTAACAGCGATTTGTTGATATTACTTAAAAACCTGTTGCCTTAAATTTAAGTAAATTAATGATTTACGTAATTATAAAAATTAAGTTAAGTCAACTGTTCCTTAAACTTGTGACTTTTAAGGCAATCAGTTTACTCACTTTTTAAAGTAAATTAACTTACTGCTTTTCACGATGTAAAGGCCTATTCACACCAAGCACGAAAACTATAAATCTAGCTATAAATATATTTGTGTCTACACTGATCATTAATAACAGTATTTGGCATTACCCCTTTGTAACCAGCAGGTGTCCTCAGTGTGTTTTTAGCGCATCTGACCGGTGAATCCAGCTCGTGTAATCAATCCAATCAAACAGGGAATTTAGCGATCACTAACAAAAACAACACACATTATTTTCCACAGAATTTTCAAAGGAGGCAACACAAAGACTTTTATTTTTACTTGTATACTTGTATTTTGCGAGCCTGGCCTGCACAACTTCCATGTTTTTTACTTGCATGGTCTGCATATCTTCCATTTTTTTAGCATTAATTCCCACGGCATAACCAATTGTTTCCAAGATTATCTTTATCGTTATCTTCAGAAAACTGTTAGTATGACAATATTCACACAACTATCAAAACTTTGTTGTTTACTTCAGTATTTTCCCAGACTCGCTGCAGCAGCGCTTTTACTTCCTAAAGGTTTTTTTACTCGACTATATGAAGATTTTTTTTTGTGTATTATAATATGTCACCATTTACTTTATTTTAAGAGTTCACACCTAGATATTAGCTTGACGCTATTAGCAGGTTTGGCATTCTGTCCCGGGAGAGAGCCCTGAGCTCGGAGATAATTGAGCCCAGGGCTCCCGCCTGGTCAATTAGCATGTAAGGGGGTCCGAGATCAAGTAGGTCTCGAGAGCTCTCCCTGGTAAAGGAGGAATAGGAGGAGATGGGGTGGAAGGGGAATTCTTCCAAAACAAAGATAAGGCAGTAGGGTGAAATCGGTCTATTTATTGTAAGCTTGGATCAATCTGATTGGATTATTGCTGATTACGGATGAGAGACCAGCCACAGTCAATCATATCACGTGCACCTCTCAAAATTAGTTTATAAAATTTCACTTAGCTATCCACACATCTTAGATACAAGTAAAGCATTTCTGCTTGTCAAAACTGTTAGAGGGGGCGTGGTTAAGTATGTTAGCCACGCCCATAACCTCAGACAGACACAATCTGAGAATTTAACTGAAAAGAAACAGGAAGTGCATTTTCAGATTTCAATTAAAGATTACAAGGGCAAACATTTTTTTTTCTTAATGACATGCACAGATGAATTGTTCACCACAAAACTAGCAATGTGAGCTAACAAAATCAATATGGTTAGTTTTGATTTCATTTGTACTTTAAAGGTGTCATGAAAATAATTTTTTTTTTTTTTAGATGTTAGCATCAGCTAGTGCGCACAAACACAGTGACCAAATTCGCATTTAGAAGATATAAAACTAATATAAACATGCAAAGCTTGTAGTTTGTCACTTCCTTCTAAATGGATCAATGGTTTTATTCATGCCACCTCATATGTCAGTTTCTCATCAAATCTTGACCAATCAAATGCACTCTAGTGTCTGACATGCCCCGCCTGCTTCAAGACATTTCACATTGGATGCGCTTGAGCTCAACCACTCTCACTGACAGCTGTGATAAAAAGCAAACGCTATTGGTCGTTTTTAAAAAAGGGAGGAGCTACACAATGCCCAGCCCTCTCTTCATGTTTCGATTGAGATTACGTCAAACATCGAATAAAAAAAAAAATTACAAAAAACACACATTTCAAAACACTTTGCGGGACCTTTTAACACTTAACAGAAAAGCCTTTGAGTAATATAACCGATGGCGGCCCACTTTTTTTGTTTTCCAAACAGCAAGAACAGGATTTACATTTCTTAAAGCACCAGGGACTTGATTTAATCCACAGCATTTGTTGTTTGTTCGGTTCTATCCTCAAGCCAGCAGCCTGATTTTCCAATCTTCAACTTTTCCTCAAGACCCCGGGGTTTTTTTTGTTTGTTTGTTTTGTTTTGTTCCTATTTCCTCCATCCTGGAACTGCACTTCCTCCTGCGAGAGCTTTATCTGATCTGCTGGATAATGGCTCATTCAGCATCTCTGCAGAAACACTGATCTGAAATCAGCTCCGCATGCAAATACGGGCAGTCAATCGAGAGCTGAAGTAATTGCCTTCTCGTGTTTATTACATGCTCGAGGTGTTCGGTTGATTTCACTGCATTTGCATCAACTCAAGTAAACCCGAGAACATGGAGATATTTCCTCAGTCTGCTGGCTGAATGTTGGAAATGTTTTACTGGATTGAATCTTTCTTAAGATTTATCAGAAAAAATTGGTTAAATGATTCGTTCGTGAACCAGACAACACAAGAACGCATTTTCAAAACCTCTTCGACTTAACCAAAGTTGTGATGTATTAAATGAAAATGGATTTTTAAAGCATCTTAACTGTGAGTTTCAATATATTAAAAATTATATTAACTAGATAGGGGCGACACCTCAAAACACTGGAAATACAATGGCTGCACTTGCAACAAAGAGACCATCACTCGCACAAGTCACAAATGTGGCTCATCATTCCCATACAGCAGAGAATGGCTGTGTGAAACTCCACCGTGCGCGATTCAGAGAGCAGAAATTTGTAAACGCGCGACCATGTAGAGACAGAAATGACATGCCGGTGTACAAATAAGATATTACATACGGCTATTTAGCTTGTTTATTAAAAAAGCCGTTGGGAGGGCGGGCCGCCCCCCTAATATAATGGTAGAGGAAACACTGACAGATATATGCAAGCAAGCAAGCAAGCAAGCAAGCAAGGAAGCAAGGAAGCAAGGAAGCAAGGAAGCAAGGAAGGAAGGAAGGAAGGAAAAAAAATGGGGTGAAATTGGTATAGGCCAAATTGTAAAAAAAACATTTATATATATATACACACACACACACACACACACGTAAAATTATTATAAAAAAGAAAAGAAAAGAAATAAAGAAAATAGGTGATCTTTGTATAGGCCAAGTTGTTTGTAAAGTAAAATAAAATAAAATAAAATAAAATAAAATAAAATAGGTGAATAGGTCTGTATAGGCTAAAATAAAATAAATATTTTTAAATGGTATAGGTTAAATTGTTTAAATGGGCAAAATTGTTAAAAAATAAATCTGAATAAAATAAAACAATAATAATAATAATAATTAAAAGAAAACTTAAATTAGACACATAAGCCTGATATTGGTACAGGCCAAATTGTTAATAAAATCGAAATAAAATAGAAATAAAATAAAATAAAATAGTTTAGGCCAAATTGTTTGTAAAAATCTGAATAAACTAAACAAAACTAAATTGAATAAAATGTGAAAATAAATGAAAATAGATATTAGAATACAAATGTATATTTTTTGTATATTTAGAATACAAATGTATAAATTGTTTGTAAAATAAATAAAAAAAAAATAAACACATAAGCCTTGCATAATACATATAATAAAATAGCATTAATAATTATTTAAAAGAAAACCATAAAGCTTCATAAATTGTATTAATTTAATCAGAATCATCCATGGCAATTCAAGATCAGCGGACAAGTAAACACGGCTGACTCTCTCTTGAATAAGTCTGATAAATCTACATTATATTGGCTGTGAGTGTTCAGCTTTCCCCCTGAACTCAGAGAAACACCACTTTTCTCTCATGTGAGGGTCACAAATGGATTAAGCGTTCATTAATTCAGCATCAGGATTATGGAAATCCTGAGCCAGCTCTGGAAAAAAGACAGAAAAAAACAAACAAAAAAAAAAAAAACAATGCTGATTTCTGTAGCTTTGCACTGACAGGAGCTCCAGAAACAATAGAGCTTTCTCTCATTCTGACAGGGTCAACAGAGATTAGAGGAGAAACACACTGAGGTCATTCATTCAGCCAATCACACGCCATCGTTATCTGCACGATGACATCACACTCCACAATCAGCCAATCAGGAGCCGCTCTGCAGGTCAAACAGCAAGCACAGGAAGTGGAGTAAGCGTAAGTGGGTATATTCCAGTGTTCTGTAAATACAGACGTGACTTAATGTGTCTTGTGAAAATATTATTGTGCCAAAGCTAAAAGATAAGCTGTAAGTAATTTAAAATGCTGGTTTGATATGGGCATCTTTTGTTTAAATCAATTAAAGGGATTTATTTAAGTTGTCTGTAAACTGCTGTATTTGGTAATCAGGGAGGGGTAAATTAAATTAAATTAAATTAAATTAAATTAAATTAAATTAAATTAAAATAAAATCCCAGTACTGGGTCGCTGCTGGAAGGGCATCCGCTGCGTAAAACATATGCTGGATAAGTTGGCGGTTCATTCCGCTGTGGCGACCCCTGATGAATAAAGGGACTAAGCCAAAAAGAAAATGAATGAACGAATGAAAATAAAATTAAAAAATAAAAGCCTTGTATAATAATATTATTATTATTTAGAAAGAAATTATAGCTTCATTTATAAATTGCGTTATTAAAGCAAAATCAAATCAAACAAAAATGAATACTGGCCTAGGCATGGGACGATAACCGCTTTCAAGGTATACCGTGGTTTGGAAAAGTCAAGGTTTTAAAACCGACAACATATTCTGCAATACCGTTCCTACGGTATATGTAAGGTTGCTTTTTTACGTTTAGTTTTACGTTTTTTAGGACAATAGTATTTCCAGCAGAAAAGATCTCCAAAACGCATTTTCAAGTTGAAAGAAATCAGTGTTTTTGAAACTAATGAAGACAGCAGAAGTCAATGATTCATTTGAATTATTTAGCCAGACAGGTTTACTGCTCCAAAATATTTTAAGTTTCTCAAATATTTTAAGTTTCTCAAAATAAAATATATTGTGTTCAAAGGGGAAAAAGGTTTTTGGTTTTGACTGAGACATTTAAAAGGAACATATTTTAGAGGCGTAATCACAATACCGAAAAAAACGTGAAGCCGAGATATTTTTATCCAAGCTTAACATACCGTCAGAATCTTATACCGGCCCATGCCTATACTGGTCAAATGAGCAAATAAATTCTCACATAGAAAAATGACAATATAATAAAGACTATAATAAACTGAACCAGTGGTATGAGGGTAAAATAAAATAAAGCAAAATTATATATATATATATATATATATATATTCCGCTGTGGCGACCCCTGATTAATAAAGGGACTAAGCCGAAAAGAAAATGAATGAATGAATTATGTTCTGTCATCATAACAAAGATAAAATAAATCAGTTAATAGAAATGAGTTATTAAAACTATTATGTTTGGAAATGTGTTGAAAAACTCTTTCTGTTAAACAGAAATTGGGGGAAAAAATATACAGGAGGGCTAATAATTCAGACATCAACTGTATAATACAAACCAGTGAGAACTGAGCAAACACAAGAAGCCAAACATGTTTTTTATTATAACGTTATTTTTGAATGCACAGGTTTTGCTCTTCCAGAGTTTCTTCACTGATGAAAAGCTGCGATGTGAGAAAAGAAGAGACGCACAGTTCATTCTGTCTGCTGTAGAAACAGAGCCAATGGTGTCCTTTACAACAATCCGTTTCCGTCTCTCTCAGATTAATGCTGGGAGGGAAAAACGCAATTAAAATAGTCTGCTAATGAAACCTGTTCTTGCAGCGTTCAACACACTTTAATTGTCTGAGCTCCTGCTGCGCTGATAACAAAGGTGGATTTTCTGCTGGTAAAACGAGCTTGAAATGAAAGCTGAACATAAAATGAGTTGATGGATGGACAAGCTGGGAAAAAATGCAGTGAAAAAAAAGATCAGTGCTGACATTAGAATAAAATGATCTTTGTTTTTTACTTCATTCATTTTCCTTCAGCTTAGTCCCTTTATTCATCAGGGGTCGCCACAGAGGAATGAACCACCAACTATTCCGGCATATGTTTTACGCAGCAGATGCCCTTCCAGCCGCAACCCAGTACTGGGAAACATCCATACACTCTCACATTCACACACACTCATACACTACGGCCAATTTAGTTTATTCAATTCACCTATACCACATGTCTTTGGACTGTGGGGGAACCTGGAGCACCCGGAGGAAACCCACGCCAACACGGGGAGAACATGCAAACTGACCCAGCCGGGGCTTGATTCAGCAACCTTCTTGCTGTGAGGCGATCGTGCTACCCACTGCGCCACCGTGACGCCCTATTGTATAAACTATTTGTATATATTATTTGTATTGTTTATTCATTCTCCCAAGATAACTTGACTTCAGCTGAATCACAAAATGACAATCAAATGTTTTTGTTACTATTAGAAGCTGTTTAACAGGCTAACCAAACTTTGTGTTAAGCAGTTTCTCCACACTTTGGTTATATTACAAATGTCTTCGAAAGGAAGTGATGCAATTTTTCTCTTTCTACACTGACCTGAAAACAGACACTCAATAGACGCTGTATAGAAAGACAGACATACCGACATGATTATTCATTCATTCATTTTCCTTCAGCTTAGTCTCTGATTTATCAGAGGTTGCCACAGCGGAATGAACCGCCAACTATTCCAAGTATATTTTACGCAGCAGATGCCCTTGCAGCTGCAACCCAGTACTGGGAAACACCCATACACTCATACACTATGGCCAATTTAGTACATCCAATTCACCTATAGCGCATGTCTTTGGACTGTGGGGGAAACCGGAGCACCCGGAGGAAACCCACGCCAACATGGAGAGAACATGCAAACTCCACACAGAAATGCCAACTGGCCCAGCCGGGACTCGAACCAGCGACCTACTTGCTGTGAGACAACAGTGACAGGATTATTATATTATATTATTATATATATATATTTTAAAAGTGATCATATCCTTAATTTAAATATTTTGTATAATATTTATATTCTGGGGCGACACGGTGGCTCAGTGGTTAACACTGTCACTTCACAGTAGGCTTGGGCGGTATCCAAATTTTGATACCGTCAAACCTCCTCCCTATTTAACCCTGGTATACGGTATTACCGTGCATAATAAAAAAAATATAATGTTCGGTTCAGACAGCGTCACCAAACTGTTGGCTTGTGCATAAACCATTCAGAAACTGAATACTGTATATGCGACCTTAGGTTCGAGGTATTTCCATCTCTCGTGGTCACCTTTTTGTTTTTACCACAATTTCCAAATCGCCTTGTCATTTTTAGGCATTAATTAAATTGTATTTAATATTTAATTCTTGTCTCCTATGCAAGTGCACTGTTTTTTATGACGGTATAGCGGTATTGAAACTGATACCGTTTCTATTTTAAGATCCTGCGGTATACCATATTACCGTATCACCGCCCAAGCCTACTTCACAGCAAGAAGGTCACTGGTTCGAGTCCGATTTGCACTCACTCACCAAATGGTAAGGTTTATAATCTATTTAATACATATTAAACCTCTGTAACATTATTAAATGTACATGTTGAATCACTGATATGTATTCTAAAGTTCAATTTCAAACGGTTTATTTTATTTTCAAGATCTGAGGTGAACTATCTACTGCTGCTTTCAGTAGTATGGCAATAAATGTCATGTAAAATGGCATTCAAACTCACATTATTAGCATTTAACACTGAATAAAGCACATGAGGTGTACCTGAGGTGATCATTGTCATAGTTTTCTGTTGTTCAGCTGTGAGAAATAGAAGCCGTTTCTAATATATCAATTGGAGGTGTTGGTTAACACAAAAACTCCTTTTAATATGGACAATATTCCTTCTATCGTGTGCCGTTGCTTTTATTTAGAACACGGTTTAAATCACTCGCTCCTGTCCTCAATCTGGCAACCCGCGCTTGCGTTTGTTTTGATCCAGGAGTGCAATACCTAGTTCAACCACTGGGTGTCAAACTTACATACTGCACCTTTAACATAAAATTTGTGTGTGTATTATACATATTTATGTGTTTATGCAATACACACACATACATAAAAAAACAAAAATAAAATAAACTTTTATTTTGCATAGATATTTCAATTTTAATATAGATATTATAATCTGCATCATATACATCTATATTTTACATCTTAATATAAATAAAGATTTTCTCAAATATATGCATGCATGTGTGTAATTGTATATAGATAATAACTATACACAGCGGGCTGCACGGTGGCGCAGTGCGTAGCACGTTCGCCTCACAGCAAGTAGGTCGCTGGTTCGAGCCTCGGCTGGGTCAGTTGGCGTTTCTGTGTGGAGTTTGCATGTTCTCCCCGAGTTTGCGTGGGTTTCCTTCGGGTGCTCTGGTTTCCCCCACAAGTCCAAAGACATGCGCTATAGGTGAATTGGGTAGGCTAAAATTGTCCGTAGTGTATGAGTGTGAATGAGTGTGTGTGGATGTTTCCCAGTGATGGGTTGCAGCTGGAAGGGCATCCGCTGCGTAAAACACATGCTGGATAAGTTGGCGGTTCATTCCGCTGTGGCGACCCCAGATTAATAAAGGGACTAAGCCGAAAAGAAAATGAATGAATGAACTATACACAGCACACACACACATATATTATGGTACTTTTATTTTGGATTAAATAAATTATTTTGGATGCAATTAATCTCAGCACTAAAAAAAAATAAAAATAAAAATCAATCCAGATGGTATTATATTAGAGAAAGCAGAGAGAGAGCAAACGGTTCTCTCCCAGTGCCCCGGGCAGGAGGCGGACGGCGCTCTTATCTCACTCAC
>CAIGQV010019178.1:4023037-4043693 GCA_903798115.1 Danio jaintianensis | reverse complement strand
ACTTCAATCAGACTTCAATCAGACTTCAATCAGACTTCAATCAGACTATATTTAGACTATACTTGGACTACATTCAGACTCCACTCGGACTATACTCGGACTATACTCGGACTATACTCGGACTATACTCGGACTACAATCAGACTACAATCAGACTACAATCAGACTACAATCAGACTACAATCAGACTACAATCAGACTTCAATCGGACTATATTCAGACTATACTTGGACTCCATTCGGACTATACTCGGACTACATTCACACATGCAGATCGAACTAATTGACCAGGGTGTGGATTTAAGCTAATATTGTAAATAATGTGCAATTTTAGACTGATCGTGTCACTTCACAAGACCTCAGTTATGTATCTAATAGTAAGTCATGTCCTTTTACAGTTGAAGTCAAAATGATTTGCCCTCCTGTAAATTATTTTTTTCTTTTTTTTATATTTTCCAAATGATGTTTAACAGAGCAAGGAATTTTTCACAGTATTTCCTATAATATTATAAGGTTAATATTATTAGCCCCCTTAAGCAATATTTTTCTCTCCACACCACTACAATAATAATATTTAAACATAATATATTTAAAATAACATATTTAAACTATGCAACTGACCTGTGGGTGAGTAAATTAACAGAACTTTTTGTTTTTTGGGTGAGCTATCAATTTAAGTGGTAAATGTGAGGGTGATGTGGTGGAAATGACAACTACAACTTGTTTTCCTCAATGCGAATAACCCTGAACAGGGCAGACAGTGCTGGTGCTTGATAATGCTGACTGTTGTGTCTAGACCCACACTAAATCCAGCCTCAAACCTAACATGATCATGAGTAACACGTTGAGTCATGCTTGGCTCTCCCGAAACAACTAAACTCTTTCAGATGGTCTGGAATCAGTTTAGTGAAGCTGATGTGACTGCATTTATCAGGTATGAAATTGAGAATAACCGAGAAATGCATCATGACTGCAAATGCAATTCATTATGAAAATGCAGCTCAAATTCCTGTTGCTCAAAGGTCATGGGTTCAGTTCCCAGTATCTTTGTAAGGCTTCTGTGCATGTTATATATATTGAAAAGAAGAAAAAAAAAAAGCATTAGTTAATGCACAGTGAGTTAACATGAACTAACAATGAACAACTGTATTTACATTCACTAACATTAACATGAACAAATGCTGTAATAAATGTATTGTTCATTCTTTGTTCATGTTAGTAAATGCATTAACTAAAACAACCATATCGTTAAGTGTTACCAGTGTTTGTTGTCAACATATGAAAGTGGTTTATCCGCATATTAAAAAGTTTGCATCCTTTGAAATGTAATGCATACAAATATGTGGAGGCAAATCTGGCTATTGAAGATCAGCACTTATTGACAGACCTCCATTAAATCACCGCAAGGTCACATTGCAATGAATCTTCCATTTGTAAACATTGCGGCCGACAGCTTCCTCAGCTCACGAGCCTGAAACATCATCTAAACCAGAACTGAAAGCAGAAAAACATCCCTACAGAAAAAAACAAAACAAAATTACGTCATTATCATACCAAGGGAGGGATCGTGTTTACCGTCCAAATGTTTATATTTAGATGTTGAGAGATAAAGCTGAGCAACAGAAGTATATGATTACCAGTGCTCAGAAATCTTACTGTTATCCTTTTTTAACTTTAAGAAGTGTTTCTTGAGCAATTTACAATGATTTTCGAAGGATTGTGTGACTCTGAAGAATGAAGTAATGATGCTGCCCACATAGAAATATGATATACGGTAATATATGCAAATTACATATAAGACACACAAGTTCATATTTGGATATCACATTAATAAAGTATGTCATTTATGCAACAGATATTTAATATTGCAAAATATATAAATAATATTGCAAAAATTGTCCGACCATTGCAATTATAAATATGTTCAAATACATTTCCTATAATTCTATGTGTTCATATATACACATTTAATATTTTTAATAGTTTAAGGTGATATACAGTGGGGGAAATAAGTATTGAACACGTCACCATTTTTATCAGAAAATATATTTTTAAAGGCGCTGTTGACTTGAAATTTTCACCAGATGTTGGTAACAACCAAAGAAATCCATATATGAAAAGAAAACAATATTAATTAGTTTGCAAATGAAGTTATGTGTAATAAAATGAAGTGACACAGGCAAAAAGTATTGAACACATGAAGAAAGGGAGGTGTAGAAAGGCAGTGAAAGCCCAGACAGCAGCTGAAATCTCTCAGTAGTTCTTCAGCAACCCTCTGCCCTTCCTCAGTGTAAATGAATATCAGCTGCTTCAGTCCAACATCTTCATTAGCAGGAGGATGAAGATGAAACCAGGGTGGACATTTCAGCAAGACAATGATCCAAAACACAGCCAAGGAAACTCTCAAAATGCTTTCAGAGAAAGAAAATAAAGCTGC
This sequence comes from Danio jaintianensis, assembly GCA_903798115.1. Lineage (NCBI taxonomy): Eukaryota > Metazoa > Chordata > Actinopteri > Cypriniformes > Danionidae > Danio > Danio jaintianensis. The sequence goes on along the minus strand of CAIGQV010019178.1, from coordinate 4,041,257 downwards.
AGAATGGCCCAGCCAATCACCTGACTTGAATCCAATAGAAAATACTAAATAAAGATCAGATTTGATAGACGAGACCCACAGAACCATCAAGATTTTTACACTCTGTTGAAGTCTGTGAAAAACTCACACCAGAGCAATGCATGTGACTTCATTCTCCATATGAGAGGCGTCTTTAAGCTGCCATCACCAATAAAGCCTTTTATATAAAGTATTAAATACATTTCAGTAGTTCAGCACTTTCTCCTTCTGTCATTCCATTGTTATTAAACATTTTAAAAAATCTGATTTTTTTTGTTTTGTTTTATTTTTATCTTTGAAGTGTTTGGGTCTGATTCAATTCCATGTCAACAGCTCCTTTAGAAATATTATTCCCAGAAAAAAACATGATGCGTTGAATACTTTTTCCCCCACTGTATTGTCTGGGTTGGTGTTGTATATATTGAGCTACAAAAACCTTGTAATAAACTGCCAGTACATTTTCTTTTCTTTTATTTTCTGTTATTTCCAAAGAGCACCGACACATTAACTACCCCTGAAGTACTTTTTGTTTGATTTTGGATTTATAAAATAGTGTTTTATGATTTTCTCGAGAGTCTAACAGTACTCAGGTACAGAAATTGACAGAAAATGAACATTCATTCATTTTCTTTTCGGCTTAGTCCCTTTATTAATCCGGGGTCGCCACAGCGGAATGAACCACCAACTTATCCAGCATATGTTTTACGCAGCGGATGCCCTTCTAGCTGCAACCCATCACTGGGAAACATCCACACACACTCATTAACACACATACACTACGGACAATTTAGCCTACCCAATTTACCTATACCACATGTTTTTGGACTTGTGGGGGAAACCGGAGCACCCGGAGGAAACCCACGCGAACACGGGGAGAACATGCAAACTCCACACAGAAACGCCAACTGACCCAGCCGAGGCTCGAACCAGCGACCTTCTTGCTGTGAGACGAACGTGCTACCCACTGCGCCACCGTGACGCCACAGAAAATGAACAATCAAACAAAAAACAACATGGTCAATGATTTTTATGAAATAATATCTTTATCTTTTAACCTTTAATAAACACTCTAATCCTGCTATGTGACTATACATACATTGCGATATTGATGCTCAAACAATACATTGTGCAGCCCTAATATACAAATTATCAAGATATAAGATGATATAATAATAAAATTGCTATTTTAATTAGTAACATTCCACAACATTGCAGTTTTTTAACCATATTTTTGCTGATTTTTTTTTAAACATAAGAAACTTGTTTCATAAAAATGTAGTGAGTGCTGACTTGTGAACAGCAGTGCTTGTGTTTAAGGTCTCACTGAAGACTCTTCTTGAACAAATGGCTTTAGTTCATTTAGACAGAAAAGCTTTCTTTCAGATGAGCGGACCTCCCTTCCAAGCCTACAGACAGACTGAACACATTATCATTATTATGATTATATTTTTCCCCACGGCACACCGAGGCTCCTGCAGGACGGCCTGATGACGAGGGCTTGGGCTTGTTTTAGCACTTTGCACATCAGTGAGAAAAAAACACGTTTCATATCCATCTTAAAACAAAAGTGTGAAGAACTGAATATGAAGCCTTCAGGATGTGTGTCTTTCTATAGCCTGTGTCTTTCTATATAACTGTTCACACAAAACCAACACGTATTTAACCATGTTTTGAGGTTTATCTCATAAAGGCAGACCACTTTAAGTATATATTTAAAAAAAAAACTACTTAGTATCGTAAAAACCCTTCACTGGTCAAGGAGTTTGGGATACAGCTGCACGATATTGGGAAAAAAAGGGCATTAAAGGGGATCTATTATGCAAAAATCACTTTTATAAGGGGTTTAAACACAGTTGTGTGGAAATAATCTGTGAATATAACCAGCTTCTAAATGTATTAATCTTATTTTTTATCACCACACTTGATAAAAACAGCCTGCAGAAACACTTTCATTGTCATTCTCCCTTTGTATGTGTCATCAGAAAGCCCCGCCCCTTAGTGACCATCTCTCCCTCATTAGCACAGGACGTTAGTCTTGCTTTTGAATCTGCCACTATGCTGACACATAGGCATTTGTAGCTCCACCCTCTTTTGAAAAGAGCACAATCTCATTTGAATTTAAAGCGACAGTCACCAAAACGCCACAATTAAGATCAAAGCCTAAAAGGGTCAGTTTCAAAGAGTTATAAAACATTATTTAATGGGTATTTTGAGCTGAAACTTCACACTCTAGGGACAGAGACTTATTTTAAATCTTATAAAAAGGGCATAATAGGTCACCTTTAAAGGGCACTTTTACCCCTTTTTCAAGATTTAAGATAAGTCTTTTGTGTCTTCAGAATGTGTCTGTAAAGTTTCAGTTCAAAATACCCATCAGATTATTTATTATACCTTTCTGAATCTGGGAAATTTGAGCTGTTATGACATTGTAGCTGTTTTTGTTGCCTGTGCCTTTAATGCAAATGAGGCTGGTTCTCCCCGCCCACCATATGCATGTCAGAGCCACAGAGATTGCTCTTATGGGTGTAGCCTTCACCTGCTGTGTCTCACGTAGATAAACAGTACAGTGACAGTCAAGAACGAAGCAGATCTCCCTCACTACAGTAAGAACTTTCCCAATGATTATTTGATGTATTTGTTGTGGAGTTAATTCGAGCCTTTCTGCAACGAGAAGTCACACACAATGTCATTACAAAGTTCGCACGCACGCACGCACGCACACACACACACGTTTAGCTTTGCGCTGTTTTTGCACAGCAAACGTGACAGGATACATGTTTATATAAACTGCTGTATGGATGTCTGTTATGTTAATGTACAAACAAACCTGATTTAACGTCCACAAACCGGGATTGAAGTGTCTTCTTTTATAATTGTACAGACATGCTTTTGTTTTTCGCTATGTATATTGCTATATGAAGTTCACATCTCTATTTGGAAATAATTAACAATTTTAGGCTGCTTAGGATGATTTTGTAGAGAGTGCATCTGCATAATAAATTATCATAAACCAATTATAATCATAGGTAATTACAATAGAGCAAAGATACACATTAGGGCTGTGCAATTAATTGACACCTAAATTTACCACCTAAATAGTAAAATACTTTCCAAAATTCTTGTCTAAACATGATGCTGATGATTTATATAAACCCTTGTTTGTTATGGAAAAAAGAAAGTATAGTTGAGAATTAAAATAGCTGACTTACTTAAAGACAAATTGATGAAATATTATAATTAAAAATCTATTTCTGTACTTTTTCTGTACTGTTTCAGGGCTTCTTGATTATGGTAAAGAAGAGAAATAATAATAATATTAATAATAATAAAATAAAAAGAACTATATAAAAAATATAAAGGAAAATACGAAACCTTATTTAATTTTTTTAATAAAAAAAATAACAATTCAAATTAAAAATAGATTTTTGTACCTCCAGAAAAAAAGGGCAAATAAATGTTTTTATATAAAAATACAAATAAATAAAATAAATAATACAATAAAAATGAAATAAATAAATAAATAAATAAATAAATAAATAAATAAATATATATATATATATATACACACACACACACACACACATACATTTTTTATTTTTTTTACTAGTATTTATGTAGAGAAATTCAATAATCAAATGTAAAATAACACAGTATAGTCTTCATCATAAATAATTTAATACAATTAATATATGAATAATTAAATATGAATACAAATGTTGGCTCAAATCTGATGAAAGTCATTAACTAACTACATCCAAAATAATTGCGGACTACTGCTGTAGAACCCAAAACAGATTAACATCCAAGTCTGGTCACCATTTAACAGCACAATTCAACAAATTGCCGTTTTACAAGTTGTTTTTATAAGCCTGAAACCATTATGATAATAAGCAGTACAATGGAGAAGGCAAACAGCACTTGAGGGAGGACATAGAGTCGCTAATATGAGACAGTGATGTAAATGAGAGAGTGTTTAAAGGCTGTTATGGCGAGCCAGAGAACGAACACGCAGCTTGACTTCATAGACAGAAAGAGAAAGCAAGCTGTTGGGGTCAGCGCCAGTCCATTACGCCTCAAAGCTTTACACTAGGAGGGACGTCTATTTTTGTGAGCAAAAAATGAATGGTAGACAATCTGTTGAGGATGCGATGATTAGGACACACATGCGGCTTATAAAGTCAATATCAAACTGGACGCACAACCAGGGTGCAAATTGTACATTGACGATCAGGGGGAGGGGTAATGTTAGTTTGTGCAATATGCCTCATTGAACCAAATGTATATATTTAATTAAATTATTAATAAAACTTGTTTCGTTTTTCAGTGTTTTGAGTGATATTGATAGGCTCTTTCAGCAGTTGTGTAGTTCTCAATGACATTTTTGATATAAAGCAAACGGTGACAAGCTTGCACTCCTGCACCAATAAATGGATACTGTTGGATTACAAATTTCTTTAAATATATATATATATATTATGTTTTTACACTGTAAGATGCATTCTGAGGGATCAGGTTTGACTGCCTATGTGTAAGAAACAGTATCATGTCTCCACAGTAAATGTGCAAATGTGTAAGTTCGAGGCACGGCTGTGTTTTTTGTCTAACAAATGGCCGGGTGATACTTTCAGGCAAGAACGGCACAGCAACAGCGAGTTCTCATTAAAGGATTCTGCTTTGAAGATAACTGAAAATTCTCCTGGTCTATCTCTTCTTTAATTCAAAACAGTTTTGGTGCCGTGACCCGGATAGAGATTGAAATCACCAAATTCTCAACAATGCCCATGAAAGACTGCACTTATTTAGTGATTTACTGTTTAACTTCCATGTGCGAGCAAGAATATAATAAAATACAAACTATGCAGCTAGTTTTACATTATTTTTAGGCTACATGTTGATAGAAACACAAATTTTACAAGAAAAATGTTCTGTGAACACTTATGATGTCTGACGATGCTCTAAATCTGCCAGTTTTAGACTGTTGAATGAATATTTTCCCACGTAGACTAATAGATTATGCATTCACAATGGTTTGATCCGTTACAGGGGTGGTCAAATGTATCCCCCCATACAACCCATTTTATGTTCATTACATCCCTATTTTTTGTTTGTAACAGAATAATACATTTATTATAATACTTATAACTGAAGATTATAACTGACTTATTTGAAGTTCATTGATTCATTCATTTTCCTTCGGCTTAGTCCCTCATTTATCAGGGGTTGCCAAAGCGGAATGAACCACCAACTATTCCAGCATATGTTTAACGCAGCGGATGCCCTTCCAGCCACAACCCAGAACTGGGAAACACACATACACTTTCACATTCACACACACACTCATACACTGCGGTCAATTTAGTTTACCCAATTTACCTATAGTTCATGTTTGGTGAGTGTGGGCAACCGGAGCACCCAGAGAAAACCCACGCCAACACGGGGAGGATATGCAAACTCCACACAGAAATGCCAACCGACCCAGTCGGGACTCGAACCAGCAACCTTCTTGCTGTGAGGCGACAATTCTAATCACTGAGCCACTGTGCAACCCCTTATTTGAAGTTATCGACTGAAAGCAGTTTTTACAATAGCGTAAAAAATGCATAAGTATATCATATGAAAATACAAATAAAGCTCTGTTCACACAGAAAAGGCAAAGCATGTGAGAGGTAAACGGGTAATACTAATTAGCTTGTTTGGTTTTCCACTTAAAGTGGGCATACATTACATATTCCATTAGAACAATTTAAGCAGAGTGTGAAATACAAGGGGGTTTGGGGGGGATTGACCCCCCTAATTAAAGCTTGATCCCCCCTAAAGGACGTCAAAACAAGATGCATGGGGCAGGGGTCTCTTTGAATCTGAGAAAAAGTACACTCTGATCTGTATTTTAAATAATAATGTTAATTATTAAAATAATAGATATCCATTTGACCACCCCTATAAAAGGTTCATACCATTGTGAATGCATAATCGCAAGAAAAAAGTCATTCAACAGTCTGAAACCGGCAGATTAAGAGCACCGTAAGAGTTCACAAGAAGGTGTTTGTTTCTACACAAAGACTAAAAGTAAAGTCAAATTAGATGCGTAGTTTGACCTAAAGTAAGCCGAAATAGCTAATAAAGTTAGAATACACTAAATAGCCTATCCCACAAAACACTTCAAACTTAAACATATTTTATTTTAATAAATTATATGTAATTTAAATAAATATATAAATTTGATTCACTGAAGCATGTATTATACAAACTAACATTACCGAAAAAGTTGACCCCCTGATCGTTAATGTATAATTCGCACACTGAATTTAAGCATTCCATGAGTTGGCAACTTGTATTGGAATTGTATGGGAATTAGCAACACTATCTCACGACAATTCATAACTTTTTGATTTAGTGGCTAATTCGTTTGAATTTGTCTGATCTCATTCGTACAATTTAGTGAGCATATGCTCATCCCCCAATGATGGTTGGGTTTAGGAGTGGGGTTTGATGCTTCCTTTTTAAAATCTTACAAATTCTGTCGTACGAAAATGTATGAATTTGTACGAATAAGCCACTAAACTGACAAAACGTAAAATAGTTACGTTTCCTTGTGAGATCAGGCTGCAATTAAACGAAGGCAGGAGTTTTCTACCATTTGATTTGTACAAAAAGTTTACATTTTTATAAAAAGTGTTCCACCCCTAAATTTAAAGGGCACCTAGTTTACCCTGTCTCCAGAATGTGTCTGTAAAGTTTCAGCTCAAAACACCCATCAGATTATTTATTATACCTTTCAGAAGTTTGTCATTTTTAGCTCTGAGCATCTTGTAGCTGTTTTGGTGGACTGTGCCTTTAATGCTAGTCCTCCCCGCCCACCGTTCCCACGTGCCTGTCAGTGTGCCTCAATCTCCGCCCTCGGCTGCGTCAGATAACAAACAGACATGAAGGAAGCAGATCGCACGTAACGTTTGTGAGAAATATTACAGTAAGAACTTTCCCAATGATTATTTGATGTATTTGTTGTGGAGTTGCAACGATGAGTCACACACAATGTCGTTACAAAGTTCACACACACACACACAGCGGACACACACACACAGACAGCGCGCGCGTTTAGCTTTGCACTATTGTTGCACAGCAAATATGACAAAATACACATTAATATCCACCGCTGTATGGATATCCGTTATGTTAATGTACAAAATAAACCTGATTTAACATCCACAACCCTGGATTGAAGCATCGTCTTTTATAATTGTGCTGACACGCTGCTGTGTGTCCGTTTAAAAATGTGTTCAACTTGTAAAACTCACTCTTGATCACATTTGATGATGATTGATGATTCTAGAGAACTGAACAGATCTTTTATTCCCGGTTGCTTTGCGCATGTCCTGTCTTGTTGATATGATTATACGCGTTACTACGGAGACATGTTAATACGCAGCTGTCAATCAATTCGTGGGGGGGGGAAACCGCACTCCTACGTCAAGTTGCGGTCGGCCTCAAAATGGGAGGGATTTGGATGCTATTTTAACATCAGGAAATAAAAAAAAAAAAGAGACTTATTGTCTTTATATCACCCCAATATGACTGTGGACACACTATACATACACACAGTTCTGTCCAAACAGCTTAAAAAAGATGATTTTCATCATAGGTGCCCTTTAACCATCAGTTGGCATAAGCTTATTATATGAAAACTAGGGCTGCACGATATTGGAAAAAGATCAGATATTGAGACATTTTATTTTCTGGGATAAACATTGCAATATGAATACAGTGTCACAAGATGGTTTGAATAGCACTGTTTGACAGTTTTCTGGGGAGTCTAAAAGTTGAATAATCACAATGCAAAAAAAATGCTTTTCTTACTACGCTTTGTCTCGCTTCTAGCCTAAATATCAAACAATTCTTAGATCAAGTAAAAATATTGTTTTGTTTTCACCTTCAGAAGAAACAAGTTTTCCTTAAAACAAACAAAATTATCTGCCAATGTGATAAGCAAAATTATCTTGGTTTTGCTTTGAAATGTAGATATTTGGATTTTTTTTTTAATAAATCATATCAATTCTGTATAAATAATTAAGTACTCTCCAAACATCATCATTTGTCTCTTTTGAACTCTCTTGAACTGCTCAGTCACAGGTCTTATAAACCTTCACTGTATTATGGTTAAACTTAGCTGTGACTAGATTTCAGACTCAACATTGCAGATCTTGCCATATGACTATTGCGGATACGCACATTGTGATATCGATGCTGAAACGATATATTGTGCAGCCCTAATGAAAACTTTCAAATAGATTGCATTAATTAATTAATACAGACTATTAGTCAACAGTTTGCCAAAATTCATACAATTATTCCAAAACCAAAATATGATTATGACTGGTCAAAGTAAATCAACATTTGGCTATTTTGAACATTACCAAAATCACATGACATCAACCCGAAAAGGGAAGTCAAAGGTGGCAAAAGTATTTTGATGCGCTAAACACCATGCACTAACAATAACCCTCATTTAGAAAGAAAACAGGCCGATTTTGATCCATGCTGACTTCCAGAAGGATTTCAATCAGAGATGCTTTTACTTGCCTTCAGGTCAGTATTCAGAGGCTCTGGGCTCTCAGTGCTTTTGACAGAACTAAACACTAAAAGAGTTGTCCTTTGAACTGTGAGTTATTAGAGAGGATATGAACAGAGTCAGCGTAATACATCACATTAAAAGCGCCTCAGGGGCACTGAAGTTTTACAAGCACCTTCATCTGACTGAACACACTGAAAACACGCAGTCAGATGCAAAAAAGCAAAGACCTTGTTGAGTGTATCGCTCCATGCTTAAGAACAAAACCTCTTTGTGAGGCTCTGAAAACCGTCTACAGCGCTTCGGTGGCGGAGTGTTTATGTGATAACAGGCAAGAGTCGCACAGAAAAAGCAGCGTTTTAGACCAGAGTTCACATTTCAAGTCAAATTTAGGACTTTTTAAGACCATTATGAACGAAATTTTACACTTATTGAGAACTAAATGCTAAGGATTTTTTTTCTAAATTTCCAAAAAATTCTAATTAGTTATTTATTAGCCACACAAAAAATGTTTTGGCAAGCTTTAAAAACTATAATGAACTAAAATGTATGCACAACAATCTGTCCAGGCCAGTGTCCTCATCATATATGGACTATAAATACATGGAGAACATTTAAATAAATGCTATTGTAAGGAAGACAATCAAACTATACTGGTAAACAGAGTTTTGTTAATAGTTTTATTGAGGTGGATTATTGGTGATTGGATGTACGTTGGGTTGACTGGGTAGCTTTACATGGATATAGCAAAATTATGAGCAGTTTAAAATGATTTAAGAGCTACAACATAATATTTCAGCGAATTTAAGACTTTTTAAGGCCTCAAATTTTGTTTTTGAGATATAAAACATTTTAAGAACCTGTGGACACCCTGTAGGCCACTCTCAGAAATAAAGGTACAAAAGTTGTCATTGAGGTCTTTTCAAAGGGTACATTTTTGTACTTTTTAGGTTCAACATGGACCCTTTTTTATTTTAGAAACAAAAAACAATTCCTGAATAGCTAGCACATCAGTTGCTATCTGTTTTATATACTCTCAAAAAAGTACTGGGAAACACCCATACACACTCATTCACACACACACACTCACTATGGCCAATTTAGTTCATCCAATTCACCTATAGCGCATGTGTTTGAACTGTGGGGGAAACCGGAGCACTCGGAGGAAACCCACGCCAGTTGGCGTTTCTGTGTGGAGTTTGCATGTTCTCCCCATGTTGGCGTGGGTTTCCTCTGGGTGCTCCGGTTTCCCCCACAATCCAAAGACATGTGCTGTAGGTGAATTGGGTAAGCAAAATTGTCCATAGTGTATGAGTGTGTGTGTGAGAATGCGAGAGTGTATGGGTGTTTCCCAGTACTGGATTGTGGCTGGAAGGGCATCCGCTGTGTAAAACATATGCCGGATAAGTTGACGGTTCATTCCGCTGTGGCGACCCCTGATAAATAAGGGACTAAGCCAAAGGAAAATTAATGAATGAATTTTCCATGTTAAATAAAGCAAAGAAATGTTCACAGTATTTCCTATAATATTTTTTCTTCTGGAGAAAGTATTATTTGTTTTATTTCGGCTAGAATAAAAGCAGGTTTATTTATTTATTTTTTTTATTCATTTTAAGGTCACTATTATTAGTCCCCTTAACATTTTTGTTTGATTGGCTACAGAACAAACCTCTGTTGTCCAATGACTTGCCTGGTTACCCTAATTAAGTATTTTATTACTATAAAATATTATGCACTGTCACCATGGCAAAGACAAAATAAATTAGTTAAACTAGAAATGTGTTAATAAAATGATTATTTAAAAAAATTGTGCTCATAAAAGCTGCACAAATATTTGAAAAATAATACAAAGAAACTGATAGGAAGTTTGTAATTTTAGCAAGTAATTTTGCCTTCAACTGTACATTTATAAACGAATAAACATGAGCCTTTATAAGGGTTCCTAAAGACGTTATAAATATATATTCCCACTTTTACATCTCTTATAAATCCAGTAAAAATAAGGATCTGTTAGTGGGCTGCGCCTTTGATTTGCTGCTGTCAGTAAAATGTGGATTAATCCTCTCATGTGCTGAAAGTGTAAGAGAAATCATCCACCCTCTGCGCCTCCAAGCCAAAGACACCGTTCAGCCAAGCTAAATATAAAGATTTGATGTCTTATTATAAATCATTCACATGTGGAATGTTTTTAAGTCATACTTTGATATGATTTCATTGCATTAATGCAGCATGTGCTGGATTTGAATGGCACAGCTTCTCACAGACTTGCTTTTTCTCAAACAGCAACTTAAAAGTACACATTTTTGTGTGTTCTTTTAATGGATTAGTCATGTAGGTCAAGGTGGGGAATCAAAAACAACACGACGAAGCCACCTCTCCTGAATGGAGACTCTCCATTGCACTCTCAGAAATAGAGGTACAAACGCTGTCACTGGGATGTTACCCTTTCAAAATGGTACACATTTGTACCAAGTGTTTCTCACGCCTCCTTTTGAGTGAAGGTCCCGGCCGTTAGATCGCCCCCTGGGGACTGGCTGCAGTACAAGTCTTAAAGCCCGCCTTAAAAGATCCAAGTCTTAAAAGATTTGAGCCCCAAAAAAAATAATAATTACACTTGCAATAAAATTTCCCGAAGGATGGTTTTGGTCAATTAAGGCATTGGTTATCAAGCTGATATAGGTGCAGATCTTCATTTTTGTAAAGAGTATGTTTTTAGCCAGTAATTTAATGCTATAAAAACGGGGCGTGTCATCGTGATTGACAGCTTCTCAGACCGTCGGAGCTTCGGGAGGAGATTGAAGTGTTATTATTCGATTTCTGTGTTGTTTTACCATGATAAAATGAGTTCAGCAGTAAACTATACTTTCTGACCAACAGGATCTGATGGATCACTGTTTATTCGGTAAAGTGAGGGTTTTATCGGGCTTTATTATTATTTTGCTGGTACATGCAATACAGGTGATCGCTATCTAGCAGTAATTCTTTTTATGGGTCTGAAATAATAATTAAAACTAATGTTAGCCTATCTCCACATTGATCTCCTGTAACGTTATTTGAACTTTATTTAAAGGACGTCTCTTTGAGTTTCGGCATGTTATTGAGTTAATCTACTGAATTTGCGGTTATAAAATATTAATGTTCTAGAAACAGAATTTTATATAACAAATAGAGCTGTAAATGTTATATATTATTTATATACATCATTTACCGTTGGCTTTTTATTTGAAAACACCTACTAAACATTAAAATGAAGGTAAATTCTTATTTATTCTGATATATTCTTATATTTATATTAGCGAGCATTTGTTATAGTGCAGATGCGGGCGGTCAAATGAGAAGTTCGGGGGGCGTGGTTGATTTGACGACAAGCGTTTGGTTGGAAGCTTAATTCCGTGGCTCCACCTCTGGCTCCATCTGGTAGTCCCTTCTGCGCATGCCCAGGCTCCAATTTCAGCAGTGTTTTGCGACAGTTTGTACCCGTCATGAGGCGTTCAAAGCATTCAATGGGAAAAGGTGTTGTTGTGTCGTCCATATTTTTTTACAGTCATTGGTTTGTACTTAAAGGGCACGGTAGTACTTAAAGAACCCATATTTGTATCTTAAATTTATATATTAGCATTTTTAGAACCAGAATGAGATTTGTTCCTCAAGTGCATGCAAAAACACATTTTTTTGTGGTTTACAGGAGCTCAGGATACGTAGAGCAGTGGTCCCCAACCTTTTTATCACCGCAGACCGGTCAACCCTTGACAATGGGCTATATGCACAGCTAGTGTTTTTCAGCCAATGATGAACTTCCGGTGAAAGCTTTATGTGACTATTTTCAATTCATAAGGTTCCTTTCACAGCATCGATGTTGTAATGTAATTACAATACATTCAGTTAAATAGACTTAAGCATCCATTTGGTTGTTAAAGCATAAAAAAAGAGACGAAAGACCGTGTAAACGCTAGCGCAGTCGTTAGCTGCAGGCTAGCGCAGAAATTCAATTGAAAATACAGGGGTAAAACTAATTTCCATATATTAAAGACATGGTGCAGAAAAATATAATTAAATGCAGTGCTTCTTGTTTGGTCTGATACCCACTTTATATCATATCTCAGCCAGGCAGTAAAGATCGCTGTTTTTTAAAGAAATCAGATCTTAAACGTGGCGATTTTGTATGGGATGACAATTAACCGGAAGCCCTGGGGCTGGCTGACTGAAATTAAAAGTCTGTGTGCATATACCCCATTTTACCGCGGACCGGGGGGTAAGGGTCGATTTTTCGTAGGTTGCTAGGCAACCATCAACCGTTTTCTCAGATGATGACAAGCTGACAAAACATTGCTGTCACTCTGATACAAGTTTTATTCATGAAGAAAATTACAAAGCACTGCAGTGTTTGGGTGTTCTGTCTGAGGTAATTAGTCTACCGAAATGTGTATATTCCATACAAGCTGAAGCTGATCGGTCAGTTCTTGTAAAGTGACTCGCGGTGCGCCCCCGGCATTCAGTCAACTGTGTGCGTCTTTTAATAAAAATAAATAAATAAATAAATAAAAACTGTGTGCGTCTGGAAAGCGCAAGCTCGTCACGTCGCTTGCACACACAAGCCGCGCACCTCCATTGGAAATAACAAACTTGCACAAACTCTAGAAAAGATGCGATATGCGAAGGTAAAGTCTAGATCGGATACCCGGCCGGCCGGAAGTGCGATATGCACTGTATAACAATAATGAATATTTTTACAGTACTGTGACGGTTGGGTTTAGGGTTGGGGTGGGGGTAGACGTTAATAAAATACAATAAATGGGAAATTTTATAAATAATATAATTAATTCTCGTTAACTTCCGGCCGCAACCATATCCGATCTAGCATGCTTGTGGGTTAAATTTGGGCGCTCAGGTGACCGAGATGTAAGCGAGAGAATACGGTCATTTTTCAAAATAAAGATTTTTCTAAATAAAAGATCGTTCAGACTCAGATAATAAATAAAACGGAAATAATTAATGATTTCTTGTGCGGCCCGGTACCAATTGATCCACGGACCGGTACCGGGTCCACGGCCTGGTGGTTGAGGACCACTGACATAGAGGACAGAAGGACATTTGAATAAGTGGATTGTTTAATAAAGTAAAAATTATATATAGATGGTTTGTGCAATATGGTCATTGTTGACTTTTTAACATTTTTCCTTTTTGTACAAATAAGAAAATAAATTATGTATTTACAAATAAGTACAGAAACCATAAACAGTGAGGGTAGTGTATTGTTTGTGACTATCCCCCACATTTTATTTTCAGAAATTATAGGGTGGCACGATGGCTCAGTGGTTAGCACTGTCGCCTCACAGCAAGAAGGTCGCTGGTTCGAGTCCCGGCTGAGTCAGTTGGCATTCTGCGTGGAGTTTGCATGTTCTCCCCATGTTGGCGTGGGTTTCCTCCAGTTGCTCTGGTTTCCCCCACAGTCCAAACACATGCACTATAGGTGAATTGGGTAAACTAAATTGGCCGTAGTGTGTGCGTGTGTGTGAATGAGTGTGTATGGGTGTTTCCCAGTACTGGGTTGCGGCTGGAAGGGCATCCGCTGTGCAAAACATATGCTGGAATAGTTGGCGGTTCATTCCATTGTGGCGACCCCTGATAAAAAAAAGGGACTAAGCTGAAGAAAAATGAATGAATGTTCAGAAATTATATACAAAATATTAAATCAGACCATTTACCTTTTATTCAAAATGCTTTCTGTGTAGATAAAAATCCCTTTATACATTTAATTTCAATCAGACACCAAAATGAGATGTCTTTGACCTATAGCTTTTCATTTATTCCACTCGTATAGCTAAAATTATTTATTTTATAGTATAACACTAAGTATGTATAAGAGCAGTTCTGCCTAAACTGAGTTTAAACACCCTCATCTCATTGCAGATCTCCACAATTGAAGCTCTCAAACATCATTTGCATTTACGCATATTTAACTGTGTAAAATAACCGGGTGCATCAAATTTGAATATTCAGAAGCATAAGATTTCAGCATTGGTGGTGAAGATCTGAATTTTGTCCAGTATCATGCAGCCCTAGTTTAATAAGCAAGAGGTCTGGTTGTGAACAGCAGTTAATCTAGGAGTGGTTTTAACAGGACATGAAAACACAACCAGAGAAAAGATGTCATCATGCACTCCACCCTTCATGCACACGTCCAGATACTTCACACATCTTCACACACACACACACACGCGCACACACGAGATCATGGTGCGATCAGATTTCAAATGCAGCTCTGTCTCCTGCTTCAGATAGAGGTCATCACAGCGATGTTGATCCTCACACTGAGACTCACAAACACATGTTAGACACCTCACACCTGACAAACTGCTTACACTGTCTGATTGCAATTTGTAATTGCCTTTTTGATTGAAAAATAAACAACCCGTACAACTTTGGCTAATATAATTTCATGCTTTTTTTCTTAAAAATGTATGTTTTTTTTTTTTTTTAATATATTTTTAGGGGTCTTTATTATATAGGACGGTGGAGTTGAGACAGGTATAGATAGAGAGCAGAGAGAGGGGGAAGGATCGGCAAAGGACCTCGAGCCGGGAATCAAACTATGCTATATGTTGGCATTTCTATGTGGAGTTTGCATGTTCTCCCTGTGTTGGCGTGGGTTTCCTCCGGGTGCTCCGGTTTCCCTCACAAGTCCAAACACATGCGGTATAGGTGAATTGGGTAAGTTAAATTGTCCGTAGTGTATGTGTGTGAATGAGAGTGTATGGGTGTTTCCCAGTGATGGGTTGCAGCTGGAAGGGCATCCGCTGCGTAAAACATAAGCTGGAGAAGTTGGCGGTTCATTCCGTTGTGGCGACCCCAGATTAATAAAGGAACTAAGCCAAAAAGAAAATGAATGACTGATTTACTTTAAAGCTATGAAAAGTAATAGAATTAATAAGTATAGAATTTATTATGCATAATATGATAACTGTAATATAATTATCCCTGATTTGGATGGAAAAGTTACTGCATTTATTGCACATTATTTATTATTTCATTACATTTCTTATTATTTATTGCAGTGTTCCTGCCATTTTGCAAACCCACCCTCAGACAGTAATCAATACTTGTGAAAAACACACCAGTTCTGTGATATAAATGTAATCATATCCTGCTGTAATATTTAAATGCCAGCTTATGCTCAGCTTTGAAAAGTCCAGCATTTATTGTTGAGGTGAAGAGAGTAATTGAATATGAAATGGTAAAAGTGTGAAGATCTGTTCTGGGAAATGCAGATTTGCCCCTCATATTTCTGGGCAGCTGCTTATGATGACATCACTGGCTCAAAACTCAATCCAGACCTGCTTCCTGTCCATTCAGAGCAACCCAAGAGAACACACAGACACAAACACATACACGTCTCTTCCTGCTCAGCACTGAAACAATGCTGGATTTAAGAGTCATCAGAGCAAACCGACAGCTCATATATATATTTCTGCTTAAGAAAAAAACTATAATAATAATAATAATAATAATAATAATAATAATAATATGCAATCATAGAGAAGACCAGAGGAGGTCAATAATAATGTCTCAATAATGTCTCAGACAAGGCTTAAAATGGTCAAATTTGCAATCAAATGTGCGAGAATTCAACACTGAAATATTTTGCGTCAAAAACTAATGTTGAAAAATATTTCTAAAGCATTTGTCATTATGTTTATCATTTACTGTAATGCGTTTATTAAAATGAGCAGTTGTTAATATTATTAATGTTGTTAATATTATTTAATAGACCTAATCATATATGATTCAAGAATCCAAAGTTGTTCTTTTATTAAATAATAATAAAATTAAATATTGCTTATTGTTAATTAATACATAATGATAACTAATAACAAACTATTGCAATTTTACCATCAGTTTTTATCCCTATACTTAATTAGTAAAAACAAATATATTTATACTTAATTAGTAAAAATAAAAAATCTTATTTGGGTATTACTTTTGACAAATAATGAAATATTAATTTAATAACTAATATATATATATATATATATATACAGGGCTCGAAATTAAACTTTTTGCTTGGTAGCACTGGTGCTCCTAACTTTAAAAATGTGATCGCACCAGCCAAAATGTAGTCGCACCCACCAAGGTGGTTTCTAAAACAAAATCTGTCAGTGTTGTTTTCATTCTCTTATCTTCAGCGCTTTACATTTTGGCGGCTGTTGCTCCCCGTGACCCTGTCACCTGAAGACAGAAAGCATTAACTGAATGATTGACAGCTGATATTAACTAATCCATTTGTGTTCAGTTCTAGAGCAGTGCGCCAATCAGAAGTGCTTGAAGGCAGGGCAAGCATTGCAGGATTTGTTTACTGTAGAAAGTTGACATGACAACTGCTTTAAACTATTCCTGAGCGCTGCGTTTGGCGTTTCAGGTGCAAAGATGCATTCTATGTGAATGTCTCCGAAATCTGCGCATCCCGTGAACGTTTTGTAGTGAAAACCAGTCGCACGGCAACAATTTTATGCACCTGCACAAATGCTCCCAAATATGTTTTGAGGTTGCATAGATAAAATTTCAAGCGCATATGTGACCAAAACTGTTGCAATTTTGAGCCCTGTATATATTTTTCTCCATAATATTTATTAACAAATAAAAACTTTAAAATAAGCAAATATTTAATATGCTTATACAGTTGCAATCAGAATTATTAAACCCCCTGAATTATTAGCCCCCCTGTTAATTTTTTCCCCTAATTTCTGTTTAACGGAGAGAAGATTTTTTCAACACATTTCTAAACATAATAGTTTTAATAACTCAATTCTAATAACTGATTTCTTTTATCTTTGCCATGATGACAGTACATAATATTTGACTAGATATTTTTCAAGACACTTCTATACAGCTTAAAGTGACATTTAAATGCTTTACTAGGTTAATTAGGTTAACTAGGCAGGATAGGGTAATTAGGCAAGTTATTGTGTAAGGATGGTTTGTTCTGTAGACTATCGAAAAAAAATAGCTTAAAGGGGCTAATAATTTTGACCTTAAAATGTTTTTTAAAAAATGACAAACTGCTTTTATTCTAGCCGAAATAAAACAAATAAGACTTTCTCCAGAAGAAAAAATATTATCAGACATACTGTGAAAAATTTCCTTGCTCTGTTAAACATCATTTGGGAAATATTTAAAAAACGAAAAAAAATTCAAAGGGGGTTTAATAATTCTGATTGCAACTGTAAGTATTTAATACACCATTTATTATCTATCTTCTAAAAATTTTAAGAAGACGTTTTTGAGAAAAAGCTTATGCCTGAATTACCAAAACTCCATGAATGAACCTTAAATGACCCTTCATCAAGTCAGCAGTCGAGCAACAATAAAAATAAATAAATACAACCTCTGAGCAATAAAGTAAACCTGTCCTCTGGGACGTCCCACACACACACAGCCAATCACTGGCTGCTCCCAAACCCTTCAGACTTCATCATAACAGAACAAACACAAACCAGTCCACACAGATTCAACCTCTAACAGCGTCAATCCCTGCAGATCCACACCGCAGATATTCCAAGAATCCACGCTTGTCCTCACATTCATTTTGGAAGTGTGTGTGTGTGTGTGTGTGTGTGTGTGTGTGTGTGTGTGTGTGTG
>CAIGQV010019178.1:3982533-3993609 GCA_903798115.1 Danio jaintianensis | reverse complement strand
TAATTTTATTTATTTACTTATTTATTAACTATTACCAAATGATATATTTTTTAAAAACTTTTCATGTTTTCTCTATTTTATGGTAATTTAATTATTTACTTTAATTTAATTTAATTTATTTAATGTAATTTAATTAAGTAATAGATTTAGGCTCAGTGGTTAGCACTGTCACCTCACAGCAAGAAGGTCACTGGTTTGAGTCCAGGCTGGGTCAGTTGGCATTTCTGTGTGGAGTTTGCATGTTCTCCCCGTGTTGGCGTGGGTTTCCTCCGGGTGCTCCGGTTTCCCCCACAGTCCAAAGACATGCACTATAAATAAACTAAATTGGCCATAGTGTATGAGTGTGCATGTGAGAGTGTGTATGGGTGTTTCCCAGTACTGGGTTGCAGCTGGAAGGGCATACGCTGTGTAAAACATATGCTGGATAAGTTGGCGGTTCATTCCGCTGTGGTGATATGTTGATAAATAAAGGGACTAAGGCAAAGGAAAATGAATGAATGAATGTTTTAAATAATATATTTGTATATGTGTCAGTAGAAACTATATTTTAAGAAAAACTACAGTATATTATGTATAATATATTTTTTAGAAAACCAAATAAAACATAAAAACTGTAAAACTGCAAATTTAGAAATTGTGAACTATTTTAATAGATATTTAATACTACTTTAATGGTTTTTAATCATTTAATTACATCTGAATAATTGTATAGTGCTTATTTGATCATGTTTATTACAAATATTACTTAAGAGACTCCATAAAAACACATTGTCACATTTCAGAAGTGTTTAAAAGCATCTATATTTATTAAAAATGTTTAAATAAAAAAATATATATAAATATATATATAAAAGGAATATAAGGTAAACTTTGGCTAATTGTTGCATCTAAAATACTAAAATATTGTCATCTCATGCAATATTTCTCGGCCATTTCTCTTACTATGCTTTCTGCAATGCTCTTGCTGCAGTGGAGTTTGTCTATATAAACAGAAGTGAAATATAATGAGTGCTCTCTTTAGGCAGCTCACTAGGTTTTGGAACAAGCCCAGTTTCTCACACTGACAACCTGAAAAAGAGCCCAGGACTCAAGCTGGAAGTTAACCTGTCAACCCCACCTATTCACCAATCCGAGCTTATCTTACTAGTGATTATCTTACAATTCAGCATGATTAAGTGCACATCTGACCCCAGATCAGCGTCGTAAGGCTGGAAGTGTCAGAGGCACGTACAGGTTCATCTGTCCAGTTAAGAACTGTTGTCCCCTTTGGCGGGCCAGAAAGCGCAGTGGACGCCACCCTGACAGCTAATCTGATGGATTGAAGGAGTCCGGGACACTTTCTCTGAGAGCAGCCTGAAAACAGAAGATTACACTGCCTCCCAGTGGTGCAGATCTTTATATCGCAGCCTGAGGGACTGCTAATGACAGACAACAGCCTTACAAATGAACAGTCATAAAGCTGTCAGAGGATAAACGAAGACAATTATGTGGCATTACTACTTTAATCCAGTGCATTTATAAGTGTCTGTTTCGAGGCAGAAAAGTTAAATAAACTTTACTCAAACAGAATACCCAAATTGAATTACATTTCAGATGTAAATTTCAGATTTAATCAATTAAAAAACGACCACTTAAAAACATCTTATAAACCACTCAGCAACACCTTAAAAACAACCAATTAATCACATGGCAACACCTAAAAAACACCCCATCAACCATCCAGCAACACCTAAAATATCATTCCATCAATCATAGCAACACCTACAAAACACTGCATCAACTTGAAACACCCTAAAAACACCCCATCAACCGCCCAGCAACACCATAAAAAACACTCCATCAACCGCCCCGCAAAATAAAAATAAAAACATCCTATAAACCACCCAGTAAAATAACACCCCATCAACCACAGAGCTCCATCTAAACCAAACCACCCTATCAATCTCAACCTATGAAAACCTATGAAACAACACCCCGAAAACACCCCATCAACCACCTAGCAAAACCTAAAAAACACCTTTTCACCCACTCAGCAACTACGAACCCCCTAAAAAAAAACATCAACCATCCTGCAACACATGGAAAAACAAGACAAAAGTAAGATAATATTGTGGTACTTTTTTATTCGCAATTCAGCTGCAATTCAGCATTCTGATTGTCACCTATTTGAAACTAGACTCAAATTCAAGAAATCAATTACAAATTTAAAAACAAACAATTCACTTGTGGATGGCGCAAAACTGATATATTAGCATAGATACATAAGTCTGCATGAACCAGAAGTTGCTGAGACTTTTATTTCAGTATGCTGATGTACTTCCTATTGAAACTTAATATTGAGTATGGGGCGGGGCGGGGCTTTCTTTTTGAGCATCATTCACTTGTAGCAAACTAATGGTAAGAGGGGTGTGGTTAAGAATGTTGTGGCTGAAGCATCAAGCTGACATCATCAGAAAAGGACCACCACTCCAAACGCGAAAGCAGATGGTCAGATTTGATAGATTATCATCAAAACAAACTTTGTTTTCTCAGTGGATTAACTTGCACAGATTAACTGTTCACCAAAAGAATAACAATGTGCACGTTTTTACGAACGTATTTACATTTTCTGAGCTATAAATATTTGGTCTTGTGTTCTACATGTTCTTAATACGAGAGGCATGCTTTTGTTTACCAAGCAAGTGGATCTAATTAGATTTGCATTGTAAACCCTAAATAAAAGTTTAAAAAACGTAATCAATCGCATAAATAATCACATAAATCCACATTTTTTACAAAATTCTGCACAGAAATAGCAAAATATGTCAGCAGATTCTGTCTGGCCCTGCCTATAACTGTTGATAAAGTTGATATTTCAGCAAGGCTGCATTGAGTTCAGATGCTGTAGTTTTCAGGCAATACACTCACACTTAAATAGCCACTGATCCTCCGCCTCTCCATGAAAACGGCCCTCATTTCCCACTCAGAGCGATGTGTGCTTGTCAGGAGCACGTCTTCACTCATTTGAAGCTGTCAGTACAGCGGTAACCCAAGCTGGAGGTGATGGTCTGGAGTGGAGATGAAAGCTGAGGGCGTCAGTGGAGCAAAACGCTGAAACTGAGAGCCTGAAACACAGACCCTCTCTCAGAGCATCTACACACACATTCACACACATGGGCTTCAGTTCAGTATTGTCAAAAGTATTGATATTTCAGTATGTATTGATGCTGTATCAAAAGCTGCATGCACTCTAGTTCCGGATAGTTACTTGAAATAGCCATTTGATATACGGTAATATATGCATATTATGTATATGACATGTAAGTTCATGTTTGGATTTAAAATAAATAGAATATGTCATATATGCAGCATATATTCAGATGTTGCAAAAATACAACCATATATGTTCAAAAATATTTACTATATATGAACACATATATAAAATTATAGCTAACATATTTGAATATATATGGTTACATATTGCATATATCACAAAGTACATTTGACATACAAGTTTGTTTTTGTATTTCAAAAAATCAAATATATATGCATATATTTCAAATATAAATATGTTTCAAGAGTTCCCACTTAGATATGCTTTAGCGTGAATAGCAGGTTTGGCATGCTGTCCCGGGAGAGAACCCTGAGCTCGAAGATAATTGAGCTCAAGGCTCCCGCCCAGTCAAGTAAGCATATAAAGGGGTTCGAGATCAGGTAGGTCTCGAGAGCTCCCCTTAGAAAAAGGGAGGAAAAAGGAGGAGATGGGGTGGAAGGGGGGATTCTTCCGAAATGAAGATAGATCGGTAGAGGAAATCGGTTTATTTATTGTGAGCTTGAATCGATCTGATTGGATTAATACTGATTACCGATGAGTAACCAGTCGTGCTCAATCATATCACGTGCTCCTCTCGAAATTAGTTTGTGAAACTTCACTTATACTTATACAAAAATGTCAAAAAATTACACAAAAAAATGGTTCCTTTCAACCACTAGAATTACAAATATGACCATATGTGTTTAAATATATTAGCTATGAACACATATGCTATGAATAATATATGAAAACATAAACTTATAGCTAATATATTGGAATATATATGGTTACATATTACCTATATGATCAATTTAAAACTACATGTTTGATATATAAGTTCATAATTTAATTTCAAGTATATAAAATACAAAATTTGCATATTTGCTAAACATTTCAAAAGATTGCAAATTATATATATATATATATATATATATATAAATATATACTGTATACATACACACCACACTATTATATATTTGAAATCCAAATATGAACTCGCATATATTGCGATCTATCAGATTTCTATATGGGATCTGATTGAATAACTTGCATGACTTGTAATGTATTCCCCCAACACAAGTAACACATTATTAATTTCCAAGAAAATCTCTGAGTTACTTTTTCCAAAAAAGGTAAGGCTAAAACAATCTTGCATATTTTCCTCAAACGTTCAAATTCATTTTTGACTGTATAAGAAACAAATGAACATCTATAGATGACTAGTAATGATATAAATATTTAAATAATCTAGAATTTCTTTTTTCTAGAAAATGGTAAAGAGATTATGGATATTTTCAAGGTATGGTATTAAAGTGAGATATTGCAGTATGGTGACAGTGGTTCAGTACCGTATATATATATATATATATATATATATATATATTCTCAGCAGGCATTTCTTCACACTCAGCACTGGTGTCATGTTGATGAAATACTGCTTCTGCACCCAACGCTGCGCTTCGTCATGCTGCATCTCCGGCCTATAAAATACATAAAACACATCAGCACTGTTTGACGGCTCAATGTGACGGACTGTGACAGATCTCATGCTTTTTCACAGCAGATCAACACCCGAACAATGTGTTTTCCAGCATAGCTTGGATGATTTTCAGTAACACCTGCAAAGCTATCTGAAAAACTATGGGCAAGTGTACCAAGTGTTTTAAAGTGTGGTCATACCAAATGTTGATTTGATTTAGTTAATATAAGTTATTTGATAGATAAAATGTATTTATGCATTATTTTTTGAAAGCATCCTCATTTTACAGCATTTTTACACAAAAACATTGAACAGTAGTGTAGCTTTGCTGGTCGTTTTTTTAAAGCATCTTAGAAATGTTGCCAAAGTTTTTCTGGATTTAGTTTTTAATCTCAGTTTGTTCATTTTCTTTTCTGCTTAGTCCCTTTATTCATCAGGGGTCGCCACAGCGGAATGAACCGCCAACTTATCCAGCATATGTTTTACGCAGCTGATGATCTTCCAGCTGCAACCCAACACTGGGAAACACCCATACACTCTTGCATTCACACACACTTATACACTACGGCCAATTTAGTTCCTCCAATTCACTTATAGCACATGTCTTTGGACTTGTGGGGGAAACCGGAGCACCCGGAGGAAACCCACGCCACCACGGGAAAACAAGCAAACTCCACACAGAAATGCCAACTGAACCAGCCAGGGCTCGAACCAGTGACCTTCTTGCTGTGAGGCAACAGTGATAACCACTGAGCCACCGTGTCGCCCATAATACATTTTATTATTTTATATTTATTTAAAATAATTAAGTAAATTATTATCATTATTAATTTATTATCATATAGATTTGCTTAAATAATTTGATTTATTTAATTGATTATTATGTACATTTTAAATATATTTAGTTTTTATTTTCCTGTCTTTATTTTACAGTCGTGGCCAAAAGTTTTGAGAATGACACAAATATTAGTTTTCACAAAGTTTGCTGCTAAACTGTTTTTAGATCTTTGTTTCAGTTGTTTCTGTGATGTACTGAAATATAATTACAAGCACTTCATACGTTTCAAAGGCTTTTATCGACAATTACATGACATTTATGCAAAGAGTCAGTATTTGCAGTGTTGGCCCTTCTTTTTCAGGATCCTGCAATTCGACTGGGCATGCTCTCAATCAACTTTCAAATCCTGACTGACAGCAACCCATTCTTTCATAATCACTTCTTGGAGTTTGTCAGAATTAGTGGGTTTTTGTTTGTCCACCCACCTCTTGAGGATTGACCACAAGTTCTCAATGAGATTAAGATCTGGGGAGTTTCCAGGCCATGGACCCAAAATTTCAACGTGTTGGTCCCCAACGGTGCTCCATCGTGCTGGAAAATGCATTGTTCTTCACCAAACTGTTGTTGGATTGTTGGAAGAAGTTGCTGTTGGAGGGTGTTTTGGTACCATTCTTTATTCATGGTTGTGTTATTGGGCAAAATTGTGAGTGAGCCCACTCCCTTGGATGAGAAGCAACCCTACACATGAATGGTCTCAGGATGCTTTACTGTTGGCATGACACAGGACTGATGGTAGCGCTCACCTTTTCTTCTCCGGACAAGCCTTTTCCAGATGCCCCAAACAATCGGATAGGGGCTTCATCTGAGAATATGACATTGCCCCAGTCCTCAGCAGTCCATTCGCCATCCTTTTTGCAGAAGATCAATCTGTCCCTGATGTTTTTTTTGGAGAGAAGTGGCTTCTTTGCTGCCCTTCTTGACACCAGGCCATCTTCCAAAAGTATTCGCCTCACTGTGTGTGCAGATGCGCTCACACCTGCCTGCTGCCATTCCTGAGCAAGCTCTGCACTGGTGGCACTCCGATCCCGCAGCTGAATCCTCTTTAGGAGACAATCCTGGCGCTTGCTGGACTTTCTTGGATGCCCTGAAGCCTTCTTAACAAGAATTGAACCTCTTTCCTTGAAGTTCTTGATGATCCTATAAATTGTTGGTTTAGGTGCGATTTTAGTAGCCACAATATCCTTGCCTGTGAAGCCATTTTTATGCAACGCAATGATGGCTGCACGCATTTCTTTGCAGGTCACCATGGTTAACAACGGAAGAACAATGATTTCAAGCATCACCCTCCTTTTAACATGTCAAGTCTGCCATTCTAACCCAATCAGCCTGACATAATGATCTCCAGCCTTGTGCTCGTCAACATTCTCACCTGAGTTAACAAAACGATTACTGAAATGACCTCAGCAGGTCCTTTAATGACAGCAATGAAATGCAGTGGAAAGTTTTTTTCAGGATTAAGTTTAATTTTCATGGCAAAGAAGGACTATGCAATTCATCTGATCACTCTTCATAGCATTCTGGAGTATATGAAAATTGCTATTATAAAAACTTAAGCAGCAACTTTTCCAATTTCCACTATTTATGTAATTCTCAAAACTTTTGTGTACTTTTAATTTTTATATATATATTTAAACATTTAATACATTTGAGAATTCAGTGTGTCTTACCAGCCATTTGATTATGATTGTAGAGTTTTATGAATGAAATCTCTTTTTATCACTTTTTTTAGTGAATGGTTGCTAGGCAGTTGCTATGGAGCTCTGTATACTTTAAAGTTTTCTAGGTGGCTCCTTCATACTGGTGTTTTTACTACAACAAAAAATTTAAATATGTTATAATAATTAATTTAATAAAAAAGCATCAGTGTTTGAGCAGAAATGTGTGTGCGTTGTGGTGTTTGTATGAAGTGTGTATCAGTTTCCTGATGTTTCCCTGCGGCTGAGTGTGAGCTGCTGTTGGGATGTGCTGTAATTTGTAATGTTGTCTGAGGATAATTGCAGGTTTTGTGTGGTGTTTGAGGCTGAGAGAGGTGCGATGAAGCTGTTTTACTCAACAGAGGAAGCTCTGACGAACACACCGGGGGCTTTTTGTGGATGAATTGCACCTTGGAAAGAATGAAGTGATGAGTGAAAGAATGACGGAGCTTTCAGATGCCAAACCTGGAGATCCTGTTCACACACAAACACACGACACACAGAATAAATGCGCAGAGTCTTTTGTAAATATAGTATATGTGTATTTTTAGATTATATATTGTTTGTCAAATAAATAAATTCAAGTTCAAAATTCTGATTTTGAGAAGATGTTGATGTTTTTGAAAGAAGTCTCTTATGCTCACCAGGCTTTGCTTATTTGACCAAATATAGTAAAACTGATAAATTTTATAGAACATTTTCATTAAAAACGTCAAATGTAAATAATTTTATGTATTTAAAATAGCTTTTTTTATTATTACATTTTTTTTTAATGTTAATAAAGCTTTTGGAACAGGAAGGACATTGTTAATAAATTCTAATAATACATTATTAAATTACATAGATGTACAATTTATATATTCTCATTTTAATGTATTTAATTTACTTCCTTCATTGAAATGTATGGAGTTAATTGTATTTTTACTTACTTTACATTTTTTTTAAATGTTTTGGATTTGTGATTGAAAAAAATGTTTATGTATATATATATATATAAAACAAAGTACAAAACTCTATAACAAAATTTATTTTTTATATAAATATGTAAAGAATTATATTTATTTATATTTTACAATATAAATACAAAACAATACAATATTCATTACAAAGCATAAATTTTTTTAAGAATTAAAATTACGTTAATATATATTTATATTATCTATTAATAATTACATCATTTATTTTATATATATATAATATATATATTTTTTTTTCTTCTGGAGAAAGTCTTATTTGTTTTATTTCAGCTAGAATAAAAGCAATTTTAAATTTTTTAAAAATCATTTTAAGGTCAAAATTATTAGCCCTGTAAGCTATATTTTTTTCCGATAGTCTACAGAACAAACCATCGTTATACAATAACTTCCCTATCCTGCCTAGTTAACCTAATTAACCTAGTTCAGCCTTTAAATGTCACTTTAAGCTGTATAGAAGTGTCTTGAAAAATATCTAGTCAAATATTATTTACTGTCATCATGTAAAAGATGAAATAAATCAGTTATTAGAAATGAGTTATTAAAACTATTATGTTTAGAAATGTGTTGAAAAAATCTTCTCTCCGTTAAACAGAAATTGGGGAAAAAATAAACAGGGGGCTAATAATTCAGGGGGTTTAATAATTCTGACTTCAACTGTGTATATATATATATATATATATATATATATATATATATATATATATAATACAATCTAGAAACAAAAGTCTGCACACTTAACATTTTTCATCAAATTCTTCTAAAATAACATTCACAGCTATTCTAAATCTCCAAAATCAACCATTTAATTCAAGTTCTCCTCAAAATGTTTCTTCTTCTCAATCATGGTCTGAGACATCTGAAAAATTCCCTAAAAACTCAAAACTCCATTACCTCTCACAATCTATTTTTCGAATGCATAATAATCTCTAATTGACAATAAAGCCTCCTGATTGGTCAGTTTGTTAAGAGTGTGAAGTGTTTAACCTCCAGACCTCAAACCAAACCCAGTGTCAGATAAATAAAGAAACACTGAGGGTTTTAAGAGGAATCTCGGGCAGATGGTCAGAAAGAGCTGATGCTGGATCAGTGTCAACAGCGCAAGGAAGAGCAGCGGACGGATCATCTTGCTTTGGCCATTGTGAGAGTCATTGACGGTGCATTAGCGCAGGTCTGCGGGCCCCGGGGCCACGGCTCTCCTCTTCTTTTGTGTGTTTCTGTGTGATTTTTTTTGGCCTGGAGCTCAAACTCTTCCTCTGAATTTCTCTCTAGTTGACTGCGCTCATGACTGAGATCCTGCACATCTGACCTCCATCTGGAAACACACACATTCATCTTCAGGAAACTGTGTCAACAACCGCTCTGACATCACAATATACTCTAGTGAGCTTTGGTTAAACTGATCCAAACAAAATAATAATAATTAATTTATAAACACTACAATGACATCAGAATATCCTCTACTGAGCTTTGCTTAAACTGATTAAAAATAAATGAATATAACATAAAAAATTATATATATATACAAATACTACAATGACATCAGAATATCCCCTACTGAGTTTTGGTAAAACTGACCTAAAAAGATAATTATTATTTAATTTACATATACTATAATGACATATAGATAAAACTAATCTAAAACAATTATAATAATTAATTTACAAATACTATAATGGTGACACGATGGCGCAGTGGTTAGCACTGTCGCCTCACAGCAAGAAGGTCGCTGGTTCAAGTCCCGGCTGGGTCAGTTGGCATTTCTGTGTGGAGTTTGCATGTTCTCCCCGTGTTGGCGTGGGTTTCCTCCGGGTGTTCCGGTTTCCCCCACAGTCCAAACACATGCGCTATAGGTGAATTGGATAAACTAAACTGGCCACAGTATATGAGTGTGTGTGAATGAGTGTGTATGGATGTTTCCCAGTACTGGGTTGCAGCTGGAAGGGTTACAAAGTACTGGGTTGCATGCTGGATAAGTTGGCGGTTCATTCCACTGTGGCGACCCCTGATGAATAAAGGGACTAAGCCGAAGGAAAATGAAATGAATGAAAATACTATAATGACATTAAAATATCCCCTACTGAGCCTTGGTTAAAACTGATTAAAAAAAATATTTATATATATATATATTTTTTTTAATTAATTTATATATAAATTGATATATAAAAATATATAATTAATTTACAAATACTATAATGACATCAGAATTTTCTCTACTGAGCCTTGGTTAAACTGACCTAAAAAAAACCTAATTAATTAATTTAAAAGTAATGGCATTTTAATATTCTGAGTCTTGAAAAAAACTTACTTAAAAATTAAAATAAAAAATGCATTAATTAATTGACAAATTCTATAAAGACATCACTATATCCTTTATTGGGACTTGGTAAAAAATTACCTAAACAAAAATAATTAATTAATTAACCAATGTTATAATGACATCATAACATCCTTTCCTGAGCCTTGGTAAAATTGACCAGAATAAATAAATAAATAAATAAATAAATAAATAAATAAATAAATTCTATAATGACATCGTAATATGCTTTTCTGAGCATTAGTAAAAAAAATACAACATTTTTTTATTATTTTTATAATTAACTCATTTAAAAATACTATAATGACATCATAATATCCTTTGCTGAGTCTTGGTAAAAATTTACCTTAAAAATAAATAATTAATTAATTAGTTAATTTATAAATACAATAATGACATCATAACATCCTTTTCTGAGCATTAGTAAAACTGACATAAATAAATAAATAAATAAATAAATAAATAAATAAATAAATAAATA
>CAIGQV010019178.1:3953571-3976137 GCA_903798115.1 Danio jaintianensis | reverse complement strand
CTCACACACACACTTGCTCCAGCTGTGTGTAAAAGCATCCAGTGTGTGAAGCATCCCGATGTTTAACTTGTTGCTAATCTGTAGAGCTAGAGTAAATGACAAAGTCTGAATGGTTATTGCAGGTGTCAATAAACAGAATAATATATGTTACCAAGTTTGAAATTAGGGCTGCACGATTCTGGCTGAAATGAGAATCACGATTTTTTTTGCTTAAAATAAAGATCACGATTTTCTCACGATTCTGCAGATGTAAAAGAAAAGTTAATATGAGTAGCCTATTATTACTGTTATTTCCCAAACATATGGTAAAACAACAATAATATAAGACCTATGTGCAGGTCTACTGATGGTTAAAATGCTAAATTTTGTATAGACTTGGAATGGTGGATCTAAATAAACTTTAAATTTGTCCTTAAACGTGTCATTAATGCACAGTAAAATGATTATATCAGAATACAACTATTCATATTCATAAGTTGAATTATTATGTTTGAGAAATATGCTTGGAATCTGTCATTGACAACATTATTAGACCATTTTTTACTGGTAAATGAGACATTTGTCATTATCAGATTCCCTCATGCATTATATTCAACATTATATAGGATAGAGTAGGTGTCCACGTTGTCGAGAAACATATATAAAACAATGTGAAGACTTGTGCGACTGCCTTTTTGCTTCTCTCCTGAACTTGAAAATTGGCTGAATCGCAGAGATGCTGGATTAAGATTGTGTGGGGTTGAATCGAGATCACAATCTTTTTTCGATTAATCGCGCAGCCCTATTCGAAATCATTGCAAAGTATATTTTGTATTTTGTGCAAGAATGCAAACAAAGGCCTTACGGAACACAAATGTTGATGCCATCAAAATTTCAGACTCATGTGTTTATAAATATCAACAAAACATGAAGAAAAACCATACTGATTTCAGCTAGTTGTGGAGGCAACATTGCTTATTTTTGGTTTAAAACTTAAACACTGAAATATAGCAGAAAGTAAGCAAATGAAAGTAGGGGGAAATGGAACTAACAATAATAAAAAATAATAATAATAATAATGAAATTTCATAAAAACAAAAACTATGTGGGAACTCACTGGCGTAGTGTAGCTCAATAAACTCTTGTTTCATTTTGTAAGAATTTTCTAAGTCATTGCCTCGAGCTGTAGATTTTGTTACCTTGCTAAAATTGAACCCAATATTGGTGTTATGTTATTATCGTTGGCCACAGAAATAATATAAACGAGATTGGTAAAATACAATGTCTTCTATTTGCTGAACAAATAGTAGATAAAGTATAAATCTTTTAGTCTGATTCAGTCTGACTCAATTGAGGCGAGTCAAGGGAATTCGAGGAATTCGATTCCTTGAAATGAGCTAATAAATCCCTGATCGATCTTTTAACGCTGATCTTCTACAACTACCACAAATCACACATATGCTGCAAAATTACAAAACTTGTGTAAAGTGTAAAAAAAAAGTACAATAATAAAACATAAACATTTAGATGATGAACTTAGATGATAAGTTTTTTTCTGAAACAACTTGAAAATTGCTAAAACTTATAGAATAAGTATAGAATTACATATATATATATATGTGCTCAGCATATATAAGTGCACCCCTCACAAATCTATCGTTTAAATTCATATTTTTTAATAGGAAGCTATACAATATTATATTTGTGCATGTACATTAGTCAGTACTGAAGCCAGCTTATCTAACAAAATAACTTACGATAACGGTCCACAAACTAGTACACCCAAATTTATATGTTATAGAAAAATATTAAATACAAATTTAAAAAAGAGGAAAAATCAAGACAAGCAAAAAAAAAACGTCAAAAATTTAGCAGAAATTTCGTAGGTTGTAATTTATTTTTGCAATATTTTGCTTGAATTTAATTGTATTATCTTTCAATTTCTAAATATGTTTGGTGACTAAAATATTATTTTAATAAATATATCTGTTTAATAAATCTGTTTTGTTTAAATGTACCAAAATACATTGCCTATATTCACCGAGAAATGGATAAAAATACGGGGTGTACTCAATTACGCTGAGCACTGTAGATAAACACATATATACACATCAACTGTAAAAAAATATCTGTAAATTATTTTTATTTATTTATGCTTTTTAATTGCATTGTGAAACCTTGATCTTTCCTCCAACAACTTTTGATGTTGAAAAGTTTGAAAAAGTGACTTTTATTAACATTTTAATCATTTAAAGTATTATTTATTATTATATTTCCTGATTTGGTGTTGTATATTACGCTACAAAAACCTTGTAATAAAATGCCAGTGCCTTTTCTGTTATGTTACAGACTTAACTCTACATATTTATTTTTTAATTATTATTATTTTATTCTATTTCTTCTTTTCTCATTTAATCCTTCTTGTTAAGGTATGTGAAGTGATTTTGTTGTATAATGAAACTGTACATGCTGGTTCTTGTTAATAAAGCAAAAAAAAAAAAACATATTATTTATTATACAATATATTGTTTCAAAGCACTAAAACTTTACTTATAGCCACTTTTATGAAATGCACAGTTGAATTTTCATCATCAAAAGTCGACAGAGCAGAGACCAACATCCCATAATATAATTCATAACCGCAAACAAACTGAAAAAAACATCATGAAATAGGGATCCTGTTAATTAACAGATATTTTTTTACAGTGTAATCCTAAATATAATCTAATAGCATGCACAGCTCCCGACTGGCCTTCTAGAGCAACTGAAGCAGATCCACTTTAGTCAATGAAGCATCTAATCTACATGCTCGTCACTCAACTAATGACAACATGAAGATCATCTGCCTTTTGATGGTGTTAGATAAAGCTAATGTGGCTAAACAACAGTGTATTGCACACTCCAGAAACAGCATACACATCCCTGTCACACTTCTGCTGCTGTTGAACACACACATACACATACACACACACACACACGCAAAATACTATTTCATTCTTTATACTTCAAAATGTCTCATTTAATTCAGTGTCACTTGATTTTTCTTTCTATTTAAGTGTGCATTTTTGCAGCAATATATGTATAAATGTTAAACTTTTTTGTTTGCTATCATTACTGAATGTCCAGAACATAAATAATATTATTGAGTGCATCTTCTAAAGAGTTTAATGAAGACTGCAAGCAAACTTATATCATTATTGGATGAACATTTGTTCAAACCTTTTAGGACATTTCTTTTTTTTAATCACAACATAAACATGTGAACACCTCTGAATGTAAACATGTAACATTGCGCTAATATTTTTAAACCATTATTAAAACCAGACAACTTTGAACAATCTATTCATGTTACTAAAATATTTTTTTATTAAAGGGCACCTATGATGAAAATCATCTTTTTTAAGCTGTTTGGACAGAACTGTGTGTATGTATAGTGTGTCCACAGTCATATTGGGGTGAAATAAAGACAATAAGTCTCTTGTTAATTTCCTGATGTTAAAATAACATCCAAATCCCTCCCATTTTGAGGCCGACCGCAACTTGACGTAGGAGTGCGGTTTCCCCGCCCACCGAATTGATTGACAGCTGCGTATTAACATTTCTCCGTAGTAACGCGTATAATCATATCAACAAGACAGGACGTGCGCAAAGCAACTGGGAATAAAAGATCTGTTCAGTTCTCTAGGATCATCAATCATCATCAAATGTGATCAAGAGTGAGTTTTACAAGTTTAACACGTTTTTAAAACGTGCATGTGCAAAAAGTGCATGTTTGTAATGAATTACAGCGATTTACTTCAGCTTTACTTCATCACCACAGCAGCGTGTCAGTACAATTACAAAAGAAGACGCTTCAATCCCGGGTTGTGGACGTTAAATTAGGTTTATTCTGTACATTAACATAACGGATATCCATACAGCAGTGGATATTAATGTGTATCCTGTCATATTTGCCGTGCAACAACAGTGCAAAGCTAAACGCGCGCGCTGTCTGTGTGTGTGTGTGTGTGTGTGTGTGTGTGTGTGTGTGTGTGTGTGTTTGTGTGTGTGCATGAACTTTGTAACGACATTGTGTGTGACTCATCGTTGCAACTCCACAACAAATACATCAAATAATCATTGGGAAAGTTCTTACTGTAATATTTCTCACAAACGTTACGTGCGATCTGCTTCCTTCATGTCTGTCTGTTATCTGACTCAGCCGAGGGCGGAGACTGAGGCACACTGACAGGCACGTGGGAACGGTGGACGGGGGAGGACTAGCATTAAAGGCACAGTCCACCAAAACAGCTACAAGATGCTCAGAGCTAAAAATGACCAACTTCTGAAAGGTATAATAAATAATCTGATGGGTGTTTTGAGCTGAAACTTTACAGACACATTCTGGAGACACAAAAGACTTATCTTAAATCTGGAAAAATGGGTAAACTAGGTGCCCTTTAACTTTGAGATTTTGCATTTGCCAGAACTTAAGTCAAAAGTTGCTTAATCCTTTGTTTTTATTACCAGTCTGAATTGCATATACTTTTAAAAATTATTTCATTTTAGTCAAGTAAAACTTAATAAGATAAATATTTTATATTTTATATGTAAAACTAATTTATACACTGTAAAAAAATCTGTTAATTAACAGTGTCCATGTTTTGTGTCACAAGTGTTTTCTGTTTATTTACGGTTGTGAATTGCATTATGGGATGTTGATCTCTGCTCTGTCGACGTTTGATGTTGAAAATTCAACTCTACAGTTTAACAAAGTGACTTTTATTGACATTTTAGTAGTTTGAAAAATATAATGTATAGACCATTTCAATGTGGTCATGTCATTGGCCCATGAACATTTCCTGATTGTTATCAAACTATTTCATAACTGTAACAAGAGGCAATTCAATCATAACTTAATGTTAAAACAGCCATCATAACATTATTTATCAATATGTGGCTCTTTTTGGATTTCCGGAAGCTGTAGAAATTAAAAACGTAAAACAGCAAATACATTGGGACCATTGTTTTTGTTTACATCCCTCAAAGTTTATTACAAGGTTTTTGTAGCCTAATATACAACACCAACCCAGACAAAGTATTACTTTATTAAAAATGTTCAGAAAAGTCACTTTTTCCAATTTTTTTTTAAGGTTAAAAGTTGTTGGAAGAAAGATCAAGGTCTCATAATGCAATTCAAAAACATAAACAGGAAAAAAAAAAACATGAATCAAAATATGGAAAACTCCTAATGTACGGATATTTTTTTACAGTGTAGAATAAAAGTTTTGTTTTTTTATAGGCAATCCATTTTTCTTTTAACAAACAATTTAATTCCAAGCTAGATTTGAAGGTTTTAGCTTAAGTGTAACAATAATAACCCTGACCTCACACTGAATGTAAAATGAATGCAAATCTACTGTGATTTTGGCAGTTGAGTGTGTGGTGGAAAAATGTATTTTAATTATTACTAAAACATTGATTTGATCCTAAGAAAAGATGACACAAAAATATTACAAGAAGTGGTCATCTGCATTTAAACATATGCATATGCAAATCCTGGCTCTAAAATCTAATGCTCTAAAGAGAGCTGGGTGTCATCTGTGATGAAGTGGGCCTTGAAGCAGGGGAAAGAAGATAAAACCTGATGTCTGGCTAGCCTGTGTATCGCACTCTGCAGCAACCGGTGTTCCTGTATGACTGTCGGACCTATTCTTTGCAAAGAATAAAATCTTGTTGGAAGTAAACCTTGTAAGACTTTGATCAGTAAGAGTCTCTTTATTTGAAATTGCCACGACAAGAGGAAGATGCATTCTTTATTATACACTCTAAAAAAAGCTGGGTGTAATGCTTATTGTAGGTGTCAAATAAACAATGTTTAACCAAGTTTGAAATCACTGTAAAGTATATTTTGGACTTTGTGTAAGAGGGATAAAATAGGCCTTAAGGCTGGCTCACACTGTGCGTTTTTTTTATAATCCTAAATGATTGTAGCTTGTCAGACTGCACAAACATGGCTCCCATGTCACACTGTAAGATCTCACCTGTCATAATGTCCGCCTGAACGACAATGAAGACGCGCCAAACACGGAAGAAAACTGCCCAAGAGTTTGACGTCATCCACTCGTTAACTTTCACTGTTGCGTGTTCTGAAATGATTCCTCACAGCAAACGTAAACAATCTGTAGCGCCAATTTTGCACACAGCGTGTCTCAATAATAAAACGGCGAAGAAAAAACTGTATTGGTCATTTGAATTGTGGCATGGATTGTGTCATCAGATTCGGCGCTCCTATTGGTTCTTGGATTGACGCTCATCGCAGCTGTTGTCACACTGCAGGAAAGTGTCTGAAATCTTCTGACACTGCCAGAACGTCATTGGAGGAAAAATCTAAGCAGCTGTCTGTAAACATGTCAAACCAACAATCAAAGATCACAGATTTTACCCTAGGATTTCAGGATTCTTTTGGGATTTCCCAAATTTGTCTCAGATGACAAAATCGTGGCTGAAATCTCACAGTGTGAGCAGGGCTTTAAAGAACACAAATGTTCTCATGAGTTTATAAATATCAACAAAACATGAAAAAATATTTATTTCACCAACATGTCTTATTTTTGGTTTATAACTTAAGCACTGGGCGACGCGGTGGCGCAGTGGGTAGCACGTTCGCCTCACAGCAAGAAGGTCGCTGGTTCGAGCCTCGGCTGGGTCAGTTGGCATTTCTGTGTGGAGTTTGCATGTTCTCCCCGTGTTCGCGTGGGTTTCCTCCGGGTGCTCCGGTTTCCCCCACAAGTCCAAAGACATGCGGTATAGGTGAATTGGGTAAGCTAAAATTGTCCGTAGTGTATGTGTGTGAATGAGTGTGTATGAATGTTTCCCAGTGATGGGTTGCAGCTGGAAGGGCATCCGCTGCGTAAAAAACATATGCTGGATAAGTTGGCGGTTCATCCCGCTGTGGCGACCCCAGATTAATAAAGGGACTAAGCCGAAAAGAAAATGAATGAATAAATGAACTTAAGCACTGATATATATCAGAATGTTAACAAATGAAAGTAGGGGGGAAATTAAACTTAAGTTACAATAAAAAAATGAAATTACCACAAACTTCTTTAATGTGCACTCTAAAAAAATGCCGGGAGTAATATAGACTAACCCAAACACTGGGTTAAATTTGATCCTAATAATTTCATTAAAAAAAAATGTAATCCAGCATTTGGGTTAGTCCCTATTACACCCGGCGTTTTCTAGAGTGCACATTAAAGAACGCGTATTCCACTCAACTGCCAAAATCACAGTAGATTTGCATTCATTTTACATTCAAATTATTTTCGGCTAGAGGCCCCGTCAATCGAAGGTCTCCGAACAAGCCCGGGCCCGAAGCCCTGTAGCAGTGGTGTTTGCGAGTCTCCGGGCCGCTAGACGAGTCCTCGGAGACAGTGCAGGACCTGCTGGGAACAGACAGACAGGCAGACCCATTGATCCATTACTGCAGGCTGCAAAGTGCATTTACATAGTGATCAGATAGTGACGCCTCTCTTTGAGTTGCAGCGGGGCAGAGGGCAGGGTAATGACGGCTAATAATTACTCCATTTAGTGAAGGAGGGGCAGAGATGCTGCTTAAGAATACAGCGCTGTTAGATCCTGTCAACATGCAACTTTAAACCAGCTGACGCTCAGTTTCACATCATCCATATAGTGGTCACTGGAAACTTTTTTGACCAAGCATGTTTAACTTTAGGTTCTTCCAGATGTTGGTTTCTGTACAGCTCAGGTTGTTGTTTTTAAAATAAATGCAGAAGTGTTTAACTAGTACTAACTATATCAGCTATATTTTTTTGGGACAGTGTAGGCTTTATTAGATGCACATATTGGCATTGAGAGTTATTTTATAGTATATATATATATATATATTAAAAAAATATATAATGTACAACAAAATGACAAAAACAAAAACTACTACTTATAAATACTTCAAAATACTTATAAATACTTTGTAAAAATTTTAACAAGAAATTTAATTAAAATGGAAACGTTTCTAAAACCATCAATATGGCATTTATTTATTTATTTATTTGTTAATTTAAAGCTGACAAGTACACCAAAAAGTTCCTATTCCTTTTCAGACATGTCACAATTGTATTGTATTGTGTTGATTTTATTGTATTGTGTTGTTTTTATTTTGCTTTGTATATTAAATGTAGTTATTTGTTTAATTTTATTTTTAGATGTTCAAAATAAAGTCTAAAAGTCTTAAAATGCATATACTGGTATATATATAAATGCATATATATCAATTATATATACAGTGTTGATAAAAAAATTATAATAACAGCAAAAATATCCTAAAATAACTAAAATCAAATAAAAAAAAATATACAATTAAAAAGCTGCATAGACTATAAACATTTTAAATGTACAACAAAATGACTACATCTTCAACAAAAAAAAATTATTAAAATGTTCATTTAATTAAAAGTTTCAAGAGGGCAAGATGGCATTTGCTTATTTATTTATTAGTTTATTTAAAGCTAACAAGTGCACCAAAAATATTTACTTATGCTTTTATTTATTTTTATAATATATATATATATATATATATATATATAATTTTGAATTCATTAATTCCCAGATAATTTGATCATCAGAATGGTGCTTTACATTTTTCAGTTGCATTTACATTTTATAATTGTTCAGCAGATTTCCAACCAACTAAAATATGAGAAACATAAAAAACAAAAAAAAGTCAAACGAGAACTGCTAAAATACAAAGTTCCAGTATTTTTTACTTTTTTGAATGAATGATGAATATATAAATCACATCTGTGTTATAATACACTTTATTTCATTATTTGAAGCTGATATTTTCAGCGGTCTGATAAAGACGGATCTGTTTGGAGGGTTTTGTCAGGCTGACGGTGGCCGTTCCTGTCAGGTTGCTCACAGTGGGGATGATCTGAGTGAAAAGACTAAAGCACGTTGTCATTGGTGTCACTGACCCGCGGGATAAATGTTTGCGTAGGTTTAACCTGCTGAGAGGCAGCAGGGGTTAAAACAACTACAAGACCTGAAAACAGCTCTCTCCCATTGCAGGCTCAAAGCAGAGCTGTACCTGAATTACACAAACACACTCACTAATGTATACAGACAGATGATGCTCTTAATGACGAGTTCCAATCCCAGTCAAATATGTAGGCAGCATCCTTTAGTGAAGACCCTTTGACATTAAAGACTTTCAATCAATTAACTTTTTTTCTTTACTAAATTTGTAAAAATGCATAAATACAAAATAAATATATAAATAAATAAATCTTAAGTGGTAAATAAATTGTTCTGCGTTGGGATGACATGAATGAATTGTGTTGGAACTACACTAAAAACAATATTTTTTGCTGCTTGTTCAAACTACTTATTTAAAATCAGCTGAATCAACACAATTCTTGAGGGGTTTTTGGGACAACTTAACTTTTTTATGTTCAATCAACTTAAAATTGTAAAAAACATTGTTAACTTAATCAAGTTGCATTGGGATGATATGAAGGGACTGTGTGGAACCCAGCATTTTGTACAGTGTACCAGGTGGATGTGTAGTTCCCAAAATGCTTTGCATGAGATTGCATAATAATTATACATAAATATACCATACTGTTGAAGGCAAAATCATTAGGCCTCCTGTGAATAACTTATTCCTATTTATTTTTTTATACTATTTTAAATTAAATATTATTAGTCCCCTTAAGAAATATCTATTTTTATTATCTACAGAATAAACCAGTGTTGTCCAATAACTTTCCTAATTAACCTAACTTGCCTACATAGCCTAATAAACACACTGTATTTTTTAAATGAGCTGAAACAACACAATTATTGAGAATTTATCTGCTTCGTGATCAATCCACTAAAAACCTGTAAAAATAAATAAATAAATAAAATCTTAATCGTTAACTTGTTTTGTGTTGGGACGACATGAATGAATTGTGCTGTGTTGGTGAAACTACCTACACTTTAAAAAAAAAAGTTGACAACTTAAAATTTTAAGGCAACTTGCTGCAGAGCTTTTTTGAGTTGACTCAACTTAAATCGAGTCAAGTGCAGTACTTGGGTTGAAAGTTGAGTCAACCCAAAAAAGCTCTGCAGGAAGTTGCCTTACAATTTTGAGTTGAGTCAACTTTTTTTTTTTACAGTGTAGTGGATGTGTAGTTCCCAGAATGCTTTGCCTCGAGATTGCATTAAGAGGGAAAATGTTCACAAGAAAAATAATCTTAGGTGTTTTAAGTTAAGATAATGACTTGATAGAGTTTGTCTTCACTTAGGCCCCGTTTACACTAATACGTTTTAGTTTTAAAATGGTGTTTTAGAATGAAAATGATCCGCGTCCACACTGGCGTTTCACTCAGCGTTTCTGAACATCTCTCCGTCCACACTACACCGCTGAAAACGCACATCACGTGACTACACACACACTCTGGCATACACTGCAGCGTATGCACGCGTCTGAGCTCCAGGCAGTCAGCGGGGAAAATTACGGGAGTTTTCCGGGAGAAATAACAAAACGGGAGGGTGGCGGGAGATGGGTCTGAAATACGGGAGACTCCCGGGAAAAACAGGAGTGTTGGCAGGTATGATTAAAACTGACATTCAGCAAAGTTTCGTATTTTTGTAACCGTAGCAAAACTTATGCGTTTTAAAACTAAAACGTATAAGTGTAAACGGGGCCTTAGATTGAAGATTTAAAAGAGTTTTAATTAAGGTTTTGAGATTTGAGCTGACCAACTTACAATAGAGCAGCACATATACTTAGTTTATAGTATATATAGTTTTTGGCAGCTTTATTAACAAAACTAGTTTGTTGTGTTGTGTTTGTTGTGTTAATCAGACTCAGTCTACACAAACTGCAATAATTAACAGAAAATGTTGGCTTTCCAAATTAAGTGAGATTAATTGGCTCAACAGGAGTACACTGTTCCAGACGAGTTTAATTCACAAAGTAATTCAAATGGAAGTGATTTGAGATCACTGGTTCAAAAATTATTTTTGCTCTTAGATTTAATTTGCCTAAAATAAGTTGAATTGATTCAAATGAGCAGAAATTTGTCATAAATTAAGTTGCACTTGCATTTTTTTTTTTGAGTGTTCTGTACATTTTCAGAAAAGTAAAAAAAAGCAGCTGAAAATTGATTAACCAAAAGTGGCCAACAAAGTAAATTAAATGAGGAAAAAAAGTATGTTTGCATTTATATCATTCTTTGCCAAAATGTCTAGGGATAGTTCACAAAAAATGAAAATTCTGTCATCAGTAACTTTCCCTCCTTGTTTCACAAGTTCCTTTCTTCTGCTGAACTCAAAAGAAGATATTCTGAAGAATGTTGGTTATCCACAGTTG
The DNA here is from genome assembly GCA_903798115.1 of Danio jaintianensis. Lineage (NCBI taxonomy): Eukaryota > Metazoa > Chordata > Actinopteri > Cypriniformes > Danionidae > Danio > Danio jaintianensis. The sequence goes on along the minus strand of CAIGQV010019178.1, from coordinate 3,964,799 downwards.
CTTTAATAGCCATTGGCTTTCCATATATGGAAGTCAATGAACATGAGGGTGAGTAAATATTAATTAAATTTTTTTTGGCTGAACTATTCTTTTAAGGCAACCCAGGTATACTCGAGTGTCAAAAGGAAAACATAAACCAATGGTGAACAATGCAGGAGGAAAAATACATTTTATCGATATCAGAAATATATATAAAATATTAAAAAGATCTTGTTAGAAATACTACTCATTACATTATGCATAATGTTAATTAAAACTACAGCTATTATGAATATATAAAAATAAAATCATAGTGAGCGCCAATGGCGTAGTGGTTAGTGCGTCGACACATGCACTCTGGTGCTCACGGCAACCCGAGTCAGATTCCAGCCTCGAAGTCCTATGCCGATTATACCCCTCTCTCTGCTCCCCATGCTTTCCTGTTAATACTCTCTATCCATTAAAGGTGAAACCCCGAAAAAGATTATTATAAAAAACAAAATCATATCAATAAAAAAGAAGTAAATATGCAAAGTATTATAAATAAACATTAGTATGTTAGCACTATTAAAGCATTTAAATTAGTAATCTACACAGTATTAAAATAATAATAATAAAGTATATTACAATATACTTTATTAATCTATATCACTATTTTAAAAATCACTCTTTAAATTTTACTTAAATAATATTTTGTACACCAAATATATATATAGCTTAATTTAGGATGTCCCCTTATCAAGCAGCTGACTATATAGGCTGCATACAGACAGCTAACTAGAATTTAATTTTAGATGATCTGGCAGCAATCCAACAAACCCAATAAAGAAGATATGTTTATGCATTTTCTCTCTTCATATTTTCAATCAGCAGGAAAGTGTAACCTAACCTTAGTTTATTAGAAACAAGTACTTCTTTGAAAAACACCATAAACTATTAAAGGTCCCTTTATGAGTGGCAGCAAATCCAGATGCCTCTTTAGTTTTGATTGAGACGTCTGCTTGCTGTTTTACAGGGAGTGGGTTATGGTAATCTAACACTGGTTAACAGCTGAGAATGCTGGTTATTAAACATCACTCTCTATGTCTGTCTCTACAGTGTGTACTCGATCTATTTTGTGTGAACAGTAAACCTCCACACACATCTGAAGTGTTGCAGCCTTCAGTGATGACATTAGTAATGAACTGAATCACCATTGAACTAATTAGAATAGGTTTTAAGTTCCAAATCCAAACCGAATTATTTTAGCTGTGTGTTTATATGAAAACGGTACGCCTTAGAATGTTCATCAGCCAATCAGAATCGAGCATCCTGTAGTAATAAAGCACTAATACAGAACTAAAAGGGACTTGACTGTGTTACTCCTGTCTGTGATGTGAGTGTCATCCATGTAATGAGTAACGTCTCTCAGGAATCAGTATAATTGTCATGTAAAGTGTTTGCTGGATGAGCTGTCAGATTTATTTCTCTCTCACTCACTCACTCAGCCGATATGATGTCATGGGAATGGAATGCGGTCACATGACAAAATCCTGGCTGGAATGGCAGGAAATGATGCTGTTTTGTGTGTCTTACAGATTTGAAAACACACTCGTACACATTTGAAACAGTATCAGTGATGTGCATGCACACACACACAGACAGACTTGTTCCTACGTGTCAAACCGTATATTCTCTTCACTCACAGGAAACAATCTGCACTTTTACATTTTCAAAATAGTTCATTCTGTGTGATTTACAAGCATGGGGACCTCAATTTCAGTCTTCACAGTGACACAAGTCCCCATGAGTCTGTGTCCATTCATGTTTAAGTCCCCACCAGAATATAATTTGCATATATTGGAGCATATATTGTTTATAAATTAAATACATGCATTTAATTGTTTATTTGCATTCCACAGCCTTAGTAAACAATTCACCCAAAGATTAAAATTTCCTATCTATTTACTCCACCTCAATAGGTTTACCTTTGTTTGTTTTTTTCTTTGACACACACAAAAACTCTATTTCAGATTTACATTTAGTCATTTGGCAGAGGCTAAGTGAAGTTTATTTATAAACTAATTTCAAGAGGAGCACGTGCTTATGATTTAACACAGCTGGTCATCCACTATCCAATTTATGATTCACCAATCAGACGATTCCTAAGTCGCTATAAATACCCTAAGTTCCATATAACAGCCATCTTCATTTTGGATAATCCCCCTTCCACCCCTTCTCCTCCTCCTTTCTTAGATGAGTGGCACGGTGGCCCAGTGGTTAGCACTGTTGCCTCACAGCAAGAATGTCACTGGTTCTAGTCCTTACCAAGCCAGCCGACGTTTCTGTGTGGAGTTTACATGTTCTCCCCGTGTTCACGTGGGTTTCCCCCGGGTCCCCCGGTTTCCTCCCACCGCCCAAAAACTTGCAACTTAAGTTAATTGACTAATCCAAATCGGCACCATAGACATGCTTCTAGTAAGTAGTTATCTCTTAAGAGTAATCACAATCTGTTCATTAGCTACTTCGGCAGGAGAGTTTTGAGATCTACCTGAGCTCAGACTCCCCTCTCGCCCTGCAACGGGAGGGAGCCCCGGGCTCGAGGATCTTGTGAGCTCAGGGCTCTCTCCCGGGACAGCATGCCAAACACGCTTTATAATCAATCATCAGCTAAGTGTGAACTCTTGAAAGTGACTTATAATTGAGCAGACATTCAGGGATTCAACAAAGAGAGAGAATACACACAAGAAGTGATCATTATACCAAAGAACTGATAACGCTCAGGGAATTAAGTGCTAGAGTAATTTTTAAGAAATATTTTTTACAGAGAGAAGAGAAGTTTCTACAGGTGGTTTGTCAAGCCCACTCATCAGAGTGTAGCACACTTCGTTTTTGTTGAGATATGGAGTGATTGTAAGAAAGTGTCTGGTGCAAATGTGCAAAACTGGGGGAAGTGTCAGTTACAGTGTCACAGAGATGATAGAGTGTGTTTTCTACAGGTGGTGTAGAATAGATTATTAGAATATTTTTGATAAATTGAATATATTTTGAAAAATGCTAGAAACCACTCACCATTAACAAACATAGTAGAAAAAAAATATTATGCCATTAAGTCAGTAGCTTCTACACTAATAAATTTAATGACAAAAAGTCAAAACAAATATATTTATGTTGCATATTTTAATAGGTTAATCAGGTTTCAAAAAAAAGTTTTTTAAGTTATACAAAGTTTAACTTAATATTTTTAGTCAGTTTGATTGATTGAAGTACAGATGACTAGAAAGGTTAATTTCATTCATTCATTTTCCTTCGGCTTAGACCCCTTCATCAGGGGTCGCCACAGTGGAATGAACCGCCAACTTATCCAGCATATGTTTTATACAGCGGATGCCCTTCCAGCCGCAACCCAGTACTGGGAAACAACATTCATACACACTCACATTCACACCCATACACTACAGACAATTTTAGCTTACCCAATTCACCTATAGCGTATGTGTTTGGACAGTGGGGGAAACACTGGAAGAACATGCAAACTCCACACAGAAATGCCAACTGACCCAGCTGGGGCTCGAACCAGCGACCTTCTTGCTGTGAGGCGACAGTGCTAACCACTGAGCCACCGTGTCACCCAGAAAAGCTAATTTGATTAGGCAGCAAGAATTGTTTTACAGTGTAGTTTCCAACACTCTTTTAAAATATCTTCTGTTGAACACAAAAACTCAAAACATTTTGGAATGATGACAGTATATTTATTTCTGGGTGAACTATCCCTTAAATTAGGCTAACAACAATGTGAATGCACCTGAACTTTTTTTACTTTGTTGTCAAGTTTTAGCTTAAAAAAACCTGTTTCTCAGCACATTTCTGATCTTCCTGAAATTTAGGGACTCCTTTGAAGTAGAAGGGTCTTCACTAAATATATAATCATGAGTGTTATGAGGATGAGTGCTTCATCACAGTAATTCTCAGCAGGAATGGAAGGGGGTCAGTCGCTCTTTCTTCTGCTCTTCAGACTGATAGCAGGTTCTTCTGAAGTGCAGCAGAACACAAAGGCTGTGGTTTGGAGGAGCAACGTCTCAAAGGGTTTCTCTGAGTCTTCTGAGCTGTCAATCACCTGAGGGTTTACACTGGCCGGAGGAGTACCAGCCTCTCTTTCTCCCTCTCTGATCGTTTCATTAGATTAAAGGGGTGCTCTACCTCTAAGAACTTTTATATGTCCTTATTTGTTACTTAAAACAATATAAGCAGTGCATAGCCTAAATGAGTACAACCCTTTTGACAGCTGAAATGTTTTGGTGTATATAGTTTTACAATAATTTTTGGTGCATTTAAACAAACCTGTTTTATTAAACAGTTAAATGAGAATAAAAGTTTGGCCACCTAACCTCTTTAGGAATAGAAAGATAATACAAATTATTTTAAAAAAAAATTATAAACAAAAAAATGTGATTAATGTATCTTTTTATGTTTCTCTTGATTTTTCCTGTTTAATACATTTTTATTTAATATTTTGCACTACATTTTAATTTGAGTATACAAATTTTTGGACTGTGATCTTAAGTTTTTTTGTTAGATCAGTTCCAGTTTTGTCTTTTGGTACTGACAGTTTATGCACAAATATAATATTGCAAAGCATCCTAAAAATCTATTAATTTAAAAGAGAGATCTGTGAGGGGTGTAATCATTTAAAAAAAATAATAATAAAAGGTTTAATATATATATATATATATAAACTTTTAAAATGAAGCATGTCAGAACTAATGAGATATTTTTTATTTACTTGGATGTTAAAATTTACTTAATTTTCTTTTATTATTTTCTTTATTTTTCTTTTCGTTCATTATTTTCTTTTCAATCTCATATAAAAAGTACTGCAAAACGATATTAAAATTTATACAATTTATTACAAAATTTATAATTTTTTTTAGATGAAGCAATTTTGGTAATAATGATACGTTAATTTTTGTTTACTTTTCACTTGATACATAATTTTTTTAATGCTTACAATTTCCAAATTAACTTTATTTTCTTTCATTCTCATTAGATAAAAAATATTGTAGCAATATATTTGCTATATTGACGTTATTTCTAATATGAACCTTAAGTCCATATTTTAGGACCAATGAGATTTTATTTCTTTATTTTTGCCTTTTTATATTTACAAATTATTATTATTATTTTTAATTTACTGCATTTCCATTCATTCACACTAGATTAAACTACTGTAATACAGCACAAATGCACAAATATAAATGCCGATTTCAAGCTCACAATCCATCAAACAAAAGAAAGCCATTATATGGAAGCTTATTTCTGCAACACAATAATAAAAAGGTTAACTGTAATTGCAAACTTTTTCTCAAAATTCTGGCCTTTTTAGATTACAAGTTATTACTGCAAAAAGTGCAACTCCCCAGAAATTAAAAAATAAAATCTGAAGTCATTCATTCATTTTCTTTTTGGCTTAGTCCCTTTATTAATTCGGGGTCGCCACAGCGGAATGAACCACCAACTTATCCAGCATATGTTTTACACAGCGGATGCCCTTCCAGGTGCAACCCATCACTGGGAAACACCCATACACTCTCATTCACACACTACGGACAATTTAGCTTACCCAATTCACCTATCGCGCATGTCTTTGAACTTGTGGGGAAAACCGGAGGACCCTGAGAAAACCCACGCCAACACGGGGAGAACATGCAAACTCCACACAGAAATGCCAACTGACCCAGACGAGGCTCGAACCAGCGACCTTCTTGCTGTGAGGCGACAGCGCTTCCCACTGTGCCACCGTGCCACCCTAAAATCTGAACTGTCTGATATAAAAAGTGAGAATTGTGAAGAAAAGAAATTACTTTTTTTTTTTCAATTCTGTGACAGAAACTTTTGCACAGCATAATTCTCAACAGCTCAGCATGAACATAACCAAAATGTCTAAAAATTAATAGCCTTTTCTATAATGCACAATTAAACACGGTAACAAAATATTATAAATTATAATAAAATACAAGATTTCTAACAACTAAATAAAAGCGCTTACAGACCTTTAATCCAACAAACACTTCTATACAAAGCTGTTTTTCCACCAAGCAATAAATACATTTTCTCCAAGAAACCTGACTTGGAAAGGTCACGTATAAACCCAGAAGAGCAAGAAAAAAATGTCACAATTTTTTATTCAGTGTAGAAAATCACCTGCCATCGCTTTGCACGGCAAAACGCTCAACTGGAACTCTCAGCATGAGGGTGTGAAACTGCATTACACACATTTTCCAAAGCCATTTTCTTCATCCGATGTACACAGTATTTCTCTGTAGCCGTATATCAGTACCATCACACACCCATATTCCCAACACAGTGGCTGAAAAACCTCTTTAAATCATTTGGCATGTCAAGTGCTGACAGTTCAGAGCTTATACGAGTCCGGCTCGATATAAACGCATCCATATGGAGGAGGGCTGCTGGATCTCACGCCATTATCAGCTCATACATTACCTCTTTTATGGGCCCAGTAAGAAGTCTGATGAAACTATAGCAGAGTCATGCCAATAGATGAGCATTATCCTCAGTTATCAAATGTGTGCTTCGTGTTTTTGACAGAGTTGCGGTTCCCAGCTACCAAGGTTGCCAGGTTGTTGTTTTTTCAACAAAACGATCACAACTACACATTAAAAAATTCATGATTTTTATTTTTTTTATTTTAACCTGTTTATTTATGCATTTGAATTGCATTATGAGACCTTGATCTTTCTTCCAACAAGCTTTAAGCTTTAAAAAGTCTAAAAAAGTGACTTTTGTTCACTTTGTTTTTAATAGTTAAAAGTGATATATTGTCTGGGTTGGTGTTGTATATTATGGTATATTACTTGTAATAAACTGCAAGTACATTTTCTGTTATTTTACAGACTTATTTCTCTATATATTATTTCTTATACATTATATAATTTCAAACTACTAAAATGTCAATGAAAGTAACTTTGTTAAACTGTAATTTTCAACAACAGAAGTCGACAAAGTGGAGATCAACATCCCATAATGCAATTCCCAACCGTAAATAAAGGAAAACACTTGTGACACAAAATACGGAATCTGTTAATTAACTGATATTTTTTTACAGTGTACAAAAACAGCCCAAATGGTCAAACTGGACCATATTCTACAACTCCAAATATGACACTCCAATTTATAAAATACATATTTACAATAAGTTTCTTTTTTGCAGAATGTTCCACAATTTAAAATATTATGGCTTTTACTCAGCGTTGCCAGATTGGGCAGTTTTGAATTTGCTTGTGTGGGTAAAAAATGGCATAGGCGGGTTGACAATATGTGGGTGGTTTTGAAACGTAAAATTTATATGCAAATTATTTAACAAAACGTAACTGTGCTCCTACTCTATTCAGTTAGTAGTGACCAGTGTATAGACCATTTCAATGTGGTCATGTCATTGGCCCATGAACACTTCCTGCTTGTTATCAAACTATTTCATAACTGTAAAAAGAGGCAATTCAATCATAACTTAATGTTAAAACAGCCATCATAACATTATTTACCAATATGTGGCTCTTTTTGGATTCTCAGAAGCTTTAGAAATTAAACATGTAAAACAGGAAATACATTGGGACCATTGTTTTTGTTTACATCCCTCAAAATGGTATATATCGCAAACCACGTGGGTCCACCCGCAGTAGGAGGTGAAGGAAAGTTGTATCAAAATCTGACTCCCCTCGCGTGCACGCGTGTCACGCAGTGCCTGCAGTTAAAAGCACAGCGGTTTAATCATAACATATTTATCGATCATTTTTTTCCACAATTGACAGCAAGAACAAACATAGAAGCGCTGTCTGATTGACAAGCAGCACCTAAAGATGTTCAACAGAATTTAAAACGCCAAATGGGACGAATTTATACCACATTTTCGAAAGTAAAACATACTCTTAAAGGTAGTGAAATGTGTGGGTGAGAGGGGAGCAGTTTTTCGATGAGATTCGGTTTTGCTGTAATTTTACTATTGTGGTTCTCTGACTGTTGGTGTTGGTTGCTGTATGATTAAAAAAGTATGACAGTTAAAGAAACTCGGCCAATTTCTGATTTAGATTAATATTTCATTTAATTTCAATTTATCTAATATAAATTTTTTTGTTTGGGCAGGTTTTGGACAGCTTTTGGGCTGGAAAATGTCAGCAATATCTATATTTACTCTCTATTTTTCATTTATGTTAAGCTGCATTACATTACAGCATTACAGAAATAAAGATGAATTGAATAGATTTTTTTGACAATCACTGTATATTAGTAATTATAAAGAGTCTGTTTTTATAAATAAAATAATCTTACCTTAAAATACACATGAACCGGAAGTTGTTAAGACTTTTATTTCAGTATGATTATCTACTTCCAAATGAAACAGAATATTGAGTAGGGAGTGGGGCTTTTTTGTGCATCATTCACTCATAGCAAACTAACGGTAAAAGGGGCGTGGCTAAAAATATTGTGGCAGAAGAGTCAAACTGACGTCATTAGAAAAGGACCAAAACTCCAAATGCAGAAGCAAACAGTCAGACTTCGATTGAAGATTGCCAAAACATTACATTTTTTGGGTGGATTAATTTGCACAGATTAATTGTTCACCTAAAATAGCAACGTGCACTGAACATGTTGATTTCACAAGAACTGAATGTGCCATCCAGTTAAAAACATAATGGATGATTGAAAAATGCAGAACAACTCCAATGCAACTGAACCATCAAAATTAAAGGTATTTTAAAATAAAATTGTAAGATATTTCTAATTGAATTATAATCAATGCATATTCTTCTACATATACCTTTTTTTTTAGTTTGGCTAATATTTAGCAACAATCCTGGAAAGAACTGGCAATCAACTAAATGAAAACGGTCTCACACACAGAGTCTGTCCTCCACATAAATACACTTAATTTCATCAAAATCCTGCACGGTTTCATCATACATTTCAGCACAGTTTTTAATCACTGGTAGAATATAAATTTGGTCAAGTAAAAAAATTCACTGCAACTCTATAAATATAATTGATGGAATGTGTCAAACCTTTTACTCTCTAATTAAAAAACCTTCGGAAAGTGGTAAAAGTATCCTAATTGTGCAGGAAAACCATGGACTTGGCAACCCTGAAGCGACACCCAACAGGAACATCATTGCATTGTCGACTTAGATATCTTAAATGTACCCAAAAATAAAAATCCACTCATCATTTACTGATTATCTTTTTTTATGAGTTTTTAACTCACACAAAAAAGATATTTTGGAAAATTTTGAAAACCGGTAACCACTGACATCCATTGCAGGGAAAATAAATACTATGGATACCAGTTACCAACATAACGTAAAATATCTTCTTGTGTGTTAAACTCTTAAAAAACTGAAACAGGTTTGAAACAAGTGAGCAAATGATTACAATTTCATTTTTAAGTGAACTATCGCTTTAAATATGTAACTTCCTCCAGAGATATGAGATATTAGGCTCTTAATTCCTGCTGACTGCTGCAAACAGATGTTGAACGTCAGGCTGGATGAAGACAGAATAAGTGTCTGAACTATCATGTTCTCCAGCTCAGTCTGGTGATAAAGCTCAGTTACGAGGACGGACACGTTGCCCAGGATCCAGACACAACATTTACTGTATTATGGGTTTGACAGTGATGAACAGACCGTAGTATGACTGAACCATCTCTACTGTAAGTTATGGGTCTGTTTTGATAGACCTGACTGGGCAGTAATGGTATCATGTTCATGCATCAAATGGAGGATAAAATGGTCACATCAGGTCTTTGAGTTCAGGAAAGAACATACGCAGATTTGATTCTTTATAAATTCTTGTTGCATTAATGTTTGTGCAATAATTCTAAATCTATATGCAGATTTAGACTAGTGTAAATTGTAATGTCTACAGTCAAGCATGAAATTATTCATACCCCTGGCAAATTCTGAGCTAAAGTTCATTCACTCATTAATTTTCTTTTCGGCTTAGTCCCTTTATTAATCAGGGGTCGCCACAGCGTAATGAACCGCCAACTTATCCAGCACATGTTTCACGTAGCGGATGCCCTTCCAGCCGCAACCTCAGTCCGTATGTCTTTGGACTGTGGGGGAAACCGGAGAACCCGGAGAAAACCCATACCAACACGGGGAGAACAGGCAAACTCCACACAGAAATGCCAACTGACCCAGCGGAGACTCAAACCAGCGACCTTCTTGCTGTGAGGCAACAGCGCTAACCACTGAGCCACTGTGCCACCCCCTGACCTAAAGTTACTTTTATTCAACCAGCTACTTAGTTAATTTTTTTGGACTGAAAATAACACATTCCTCTGCCAAAAGATAATAAAACGATGTACAAGACTCATTGTGGAAAAAATATATATTTCTCAGCTTTTATTTACATTTGAACAACAACTTTAAGTCAGAATTTGCCAGGGGTATGAATATTTTCAGGCTTGACTGTACATCTCAAGGTGTTTTCCTGAACCCTTATAGACAAAAATTAGCAAAGGTTTAGACACATCTGACTGAATGACTTGATTGGTTTTATGCTCTTGAGCTTCAGATTAACTTTGTGGACAAATAAATTATTTTATTTTATTAGGCAATTAATAAAACACGTTAAAAATGATTCCTAATAATCATCTTCTAAATAATTTATTAAGAAATTAATTAATTAGTATTTGCATTTCTTTAATAGTTACATTATAATATAAATGTTATAGTTCAAATTAGAAATAAGCATTAATATTAAAAGTATTTCACGCATATTAATAAAAAAACAAAACAAAAGTAATATTAATACACACAAAAAAATATATTTTAATACATTATGTTTATATATTGAAAGAAGAATTTTATTTTGAAATATTTTAGAGATTATTTTGTAAAAACGCATTTAAACACACACACACATGTTAGTTTTTGTGAAAAGTGGGTACATTCCATAGGTTTCCATTGATTTTATACTGTACAAACCGTATTTTGTATTGCCCTAACCCCACCCTACCCCTAAACCCAACCATCACAGGAAACAGTGTACAGCTTTACTCTCTGAAATAAACTCATTCTGTGTGATTTATAAACTTTTTGAGAAATGAGGACATCCTCATATTTCACCTCCGTTTTGTAATACCTGTGTCATACATATGTCATTATACAGATTTGTGTCCTGACATGTCACAAAAACAGGTACACGCACACACACACACACACACACACACACACACACACACACACACACAC
>CAIGQV010019178.1:3930416-3953561 GCA_903798115.1 Danio jaintianensis | reverse complement strand
ACACACACACACACACACACACACACACACACACACACACACACACAATTTCTTACAATCACTCCATATCTCTATAAAAACATGGTGCATTTCTGAGTGTTCTACACTCTTCTCTCCATATGCACCGGACACTTAAACTCCATCTTACAAGCACTCAATAAGGAAAACACCGTTTACTTGTGAATAAGCCACAAATAATGTTGCACTTCTTGTTTTCTTCAACCTTTAAAAACTTTTCCACAATATGGTTCTGTCCTTTGTAAAAGTACTTGTAAAGTCTGACATAGGTTATGTGTATAGTTAAGTATGTATTGTATATGTATAGTTATGGGTGGTGCGGTGGCGCAGCGGGTAGCGCTGTCGCCTCACAGCAAGAAGGCCGCTGGTTCGAGCCTTGGCTGGGTCAGTTGGCATTTCTGTGTGGAGTTTGCATGTTCTCCCCGTGTTGGCGTGGGTTTCCTCCGGGTGCTCCGGTTTCCCCCACAGTCCAAACACATGCGCTATATATGAATTGGGTAAGCTAAATTGTCCGTAGCGTATGTGTGTGAATGAGAGTGTATGGGTGTTTCCCAGTGATGGGTTGCAGCTGGAAGGGCATCCGCTGCGTAAAACATATGCTGGATAAGTTGGCGGTTCATTCTGCTGTGGCGACCCCTGATTAATAAAGGGACTAAGCCGAAAAGAAAATGATTGAATGTATAGTTAGTATTACTGCTCTGATATGTTAGTTATGTATAGGTTTAAAATAGCTCTTACGTCCAGTGTTGTGTTCATATTTATGATTATGTTTATTTATGTAGCATCGTGGTCCTGTGAGACACAATCTTTCGTTCCACTGTCCACACATATAGTGAAGTGACAATAAACTCAACTTGACTTGGCACACACACCCACACGTCCAATCAATTGACTTGTGGTGTACATTTAATTAACTTCCAACACATTTAACAAATTCAATCTAGATAAAATAAGTGATGATCCCTGACAAGATACTGTCCATCTCAAAGTCTTGACCTAGGATATACTCTTCCCTGTTTTTGTGTCCCTAACAGGTAAAAGCATCTGTCGGGCTAATGGCCATGGTGTTTCACGCGTCCCCGAGTGCAACACAATCCTCCAGTAACTCATCAGTGTGCTGTGGACCTGCGAGCTGCTGAGTGACTGCACTTCCTCAGGCCGAGTCTTATCAGCGCTGACAGAAACACGACTCCTCAAACTCTGGTGATCTTTACAAACCCACCGATAGTTCACTCACTGCCTGATTTGTCAACTATATATTCGCCAATTGAAAAGCTTGAAATCGTTTTACATTGCATAAATAAATGTTTGATTTTACTGACCTCATGCACAACTTCTGATGCCACAAACTCCTCATCTTATTTCCTCTTCCCGGAATTTCCACGAAAGGATTAGGTATCAAATGTCAGAAGAAAGTGATATTTCCTCTTCCTGCTCTGGGAAAACAGGATTAGATTAGATCAGATTAACAGATTAGAATAAATCCTCTTGCACTGAAAATCGCAATAGCTTGTGTTATGATCAAGTTTATTAGATGACAAAGAGTTTAAAGCACGGACTATGTTTAATTCTTCATAGAAGGGAAACTATTGAAATATCAGCCCCCTGTGAGACCCCTATAGAGAGGCATGAGGGCCAATCCCTGCCCCAGGGCATCCTCACCTCACATTCAGGAGCCTGGCACCTGAGAGATGGGAAAGGTGAAGGGTGACGGCCCCCGGGGGCCCACAGTCAGTCTGGCAATCGGGCAACACCTTCAACATAAGCAAGTGTCCATCTGTGGGGGAAATATTAATGATTTACTGCAGGACAAATAATAGGGAAGGTAATATAAAATGTGCATACATCCTATGGCAAGTCCATAAAATGCACACTAATCTATTGAGTTGATGTATTAAATAATTTCAATTGCATTGCATTGTTGTTTTTTAAAGTGGTATAGTTAAATGTATACTGAACTATATTTGTGCCACATCATACACAACTTATTTCACAGTATACTTGAATTGCACAATATGCTTGAAAATGCAATATATCAGCAGTATTGGCTATATTCATGGCAACAGTATTCAATATATATATTTACAATCAGAACTGTTGCTTAATAATCATGCATTGTACAAATAACGACAACACTGATAAAAAGTCATATTAGATTAATGATATTCTAAAATTCCTCCGGAAGATAGAGTAGGAGATCAAATAAATCAGAAGTTATTAAATATATCAACCATACAGCTAGTTAAACTTTAACTCTTAGCTTTAGGCCTGTTTATTTTAGACCAGATTTATAGACTGGGTGAATAACACACACATTTGTGTATATGTAGCCTACAGTAGGCCTATATTTGAAGAGTTCAGATGCAAAAGTGCCATCTGAAATTTTCGTCTAAAATTATAATTTTCTCAAGCTCATAAGTTTGTGTTTAGTAGTCACTTTAAACGCAATTAAAAGAAACTATTTATTGTAAACCTAACCTATACACAAAAATAGTATAGTCATTTTAGTAGACAATTTCAGATGGCATTAAGATGCTTTTGCATCTGAACTCTTCATTTAACCTATTTATTTCCAATATACAACGAGGCCTGCACTTTCTCAGGTAAATAATCAAATTAGCCTGTTATTAACATGTAACTGTAAACTACAAACAATAAATAAACGAATATAAAATACAACATTTAACGTTAGACATTGTTTAGTAAAATAAAATTTAAAACATATCATTTAAAACACATGATAACCTGCTACAATAACAAAGCGTTCAGCTTAAGTTTTTGATTTACGTAATAGCAAGGCTTTCTGCTAGCCTAAAAAATACGATTTACCTACTCGAATCTTAGTTTATTTTAGCGGACAGATAATAATCTTCGATATTTGAGTCATACAAAACGGCTTTTGGAAATGTTGCCAGCTGGTTTGCTACTGCTTGGTTTGATGATGACCTTGTCTGAGCTTTCTGAGGTAAGAGAACCACGTTGTATACCTGTACGAACATGTTGTACAAACGTTCAAGTCGCATTAGCATTAACATTGGCCCGTTCATATTAGCATCATGAGTATCGATGTCAGATGACGTCGGTATCAATCTGAACAGTACCGTAATGCGCGTCAAATTGGACTCGACAGTTTGCACAATAATTTATGTTAATAGACAGAAACGAGCGATTCTAAAGATGAACAGAACCAAATGAAGTTATTTTCTGTTATTTTAATTGCAGTGGTACAGGTCAGCTTGTTCTTTTTGCTCAGCAAGACATTAAGATAACAGCAATATAGTTAAATATTACAAACATAATAAATGTTTTCTTTGTTTCTAATCCTAATGTTTTCCTGTTAAACAAATAATTAGCATCATCAATCCAGTCTTCAGTGTCTGCTTCAGAAATAATTAGCCTATTAGGATTTGCTAAGTTATTTTTATTATAAATGTTAAAAACTTTTTATGCATCGTTTGTTTTTTTTGTGAAACCCATGATACTTTTTTGAGGATTATTTAGTTTATAGAAATTTTATATTAATTTTGTAACATTGAACGTCTGCCTTTTAAAAAAATCTTGCTTTTGAATGGGCCTATGACAAATTTGCACAAAAATATTCAACAACTTTTTTAGCATTGATAATAATAAATATTTGTATGAAAATCAGCATATTAAAACGATTTCTGAAGGATCATGTGACACTGAAGATTGGAGTAATGAAAAATCAGTTTTGAGAAATTATGAATAAATTACAGTCAAAATATATTCACATAAAATAAATATAATATTTAGCAATATTACCGTTCTGTTGCATTTTTGATTAAATAACTGCAGCCTTGACAAACAGAAGATAATTAATTCAAAAACATTAAATATGTTTCCAGTGTAAACTAGTTTTTTTTTAAATACCCTTCCCTACCATCCCAGACAGACTTATTAGTTATTTACTGTTAAATACTTTACTAAATACTAAATTTATAAGCTGCCTGTCATTTGTCCATCACAATTTCATGTTTGCATACAGTACTCTCACTATGAGAATCCATCCTACAATAGTGGAACAACAATGTCCTTTGTTAGAATAAAGACACACGGAGGGAAATTCGCTCTGAGTGCTTTCGTTTGTTCCCAGATCTCGGTGTTTTCACTAGAGAGCAGCAGGGTGTCTGTGGTGATGTCAGACCCATTCGTGTTCCAGCACTGTGGACACGAATCTCCTGTCAGTTCTGCTTTATCCCAGACAACACGGACAATTCACTGCAGTTATGTTTATTTTCATTTAAGTTTTCAATACGGGACATGCAGTAGATTAACTTTGAAATGAACATGCCCACCCAAAATCTGGGGTCACAGTTTTGTGGCAATGTTAAACAACTCATAAGATTAAAAAAATGTTTTAGATGTAAACTCTGATCCCATTAAAGAAGCTTTGTGACAAAAAAATGAGTGCAGTAAAAGCGATTTTAAGGGCTTTTAAATGGATAGTTCACCCAAAAATTAAAATATACTCAATATTTACTTATACTTCAGTGGTTCCAAAACCTTTAAGAGTTGCTTTATTCTGTTGAACACAAAATAAGATATTTTGAAGAATGCTGAAAGCAAGCCTGTAAGCATTGACTTCCATGGAGCACAAATACTATGGAAGTTAATGCTTACAGTTTTCCAGCTTTCTTCAAAATATCTTATTTTGTGTTCAACAGAAGAAAGAAACCCATAAAGGTTTAAAACAAGTAAAGGGTGAGAAAATGGGCATAAATTCATTTTTTGGGGGGTGAACTATCTCTTTAAGAAGAAATTACGAAACATCTTAATTAAAAAGTTTTTAATCTTCAAAGAACTTTAGAACCACTGCACTCTAAAAATGTTGGGTTGTAGTAAACTAACATTGGGTCAAATGTGGACAAAACCAACCACTGGGTTAAACATGATCTGAAAATTGGCATTGGGTTGTACTGCCAAAAAAATTAAATTAAAATTGGTTTCATTTCAAGTCCAAATATCTGAAAAATCTCAAATCAAGAAGCATTTTCTAAACAAGTCAAATGAAACAATGTTTTATTTTCAGAAATAATACATCAAAATGAAGTGTTGGTGTGATGAAAATTTTTAATATTGATGATCATATATTGATGATTGATAATTATATATTGATATTATAAATTGATTGAAGGTCGCAAATTGAAGGTTTTGCTAAAGTAAAGATCAAGTGTATTATAATCATTGGGCTATTAAAGTCATGTGTAATCTACTGGTTGTTTAAGAGTTAAGGAGCTGTAGAGAAATTCTTATCTAAAACATTGTAACATTGTCTTTAAAAACGCCTGTGAGCCCATGCTTGGGATCCTTTTGCTCACAGAGGCTATCTGTGTGTAAACTGATCATTCTCTGGAGAATTAAAGCAATTAAAAGACAACCTCTGTCTGATTTTATTCAATTTCAGTCTTCACATTAAATGTGTTCCTTGTAAACATTGCCATTACAGTTAGCTTGACAGATCAAGCTAAATTATCCGCCAGTGGGGTAAGTTAAATAAACATTTAAAACAGAAAACAAGCTTATTTTACTTACTGTCACATTGTTTTGCTTGTTTTAAGGATAAATTCACTTAATTTTGACTTATTATTTTAGAAAATTATTGATTTAATAGTTTTTAGATACACTCAAAAAATAGAGTTTGCTTTTTGTTCAAACTACTTGATTAAATTGAGCTTAAATAACACAATTCTTGAGGTTTTTTTTTAGACAACTTAATTGTTTTATGTTCAATCACTTAAATTTGTAAAAACTAAATTAACTTAATTCCTTCATGTGAAACTCAGCACTTTTACAGTTTATCTTGGCTAGAAACTGGAAACTTTTAAAACTAGAAACTTTTTTTTTTGTGCATTTTTGAAGATGATGTGAACATTTTTCATACACCATTAAATAAGCCAAGTGTAAATAAAAGCTCCCAGACAAACAGTCGAACTTTTGAACTCTCCAGATATGAAGCTGTGATGACTTGTCGAAATCATCTGTATTCAAAGTGACAAGCGGAAAGTGTCTCAGTCTCACCTACTGTTTTCATGCAGCTCACACTGGACATGAGTTAATGGCAGAAGGAGAAGCCCAAATCTCTGACTAAACCGCAGATCACATAAGGCTATTTACACCATCGCCCTGTTGAGCCTGAGCCATTCAGCATCACTGTACAGTAAATAAACAGATACCGGTGCTGAAAAATCTCCCTAAGATAATGAGGATGCTGAAGAGTTAAATATGTCTGGCTTTTTGCAGAAAGCAATTAGGAGCGCACACAGCAGGAGCACGGATTAATTCAAACGCTCGATTAAACCTGAAATTCTTTTGATAAATAATTGTCAACTCAATATGTTTGCTGGAGTTGATCTGTTATGGGGGGAAATAAGAGATGGGGGCTGGTTAAATTACTTTGAAATTTAAGTTTTGTTATTAACCATATATACGTATGCATCAGAATGTGCAATATGATGTCTCAATGCTGTGGTTTAACAGCAGCCTAGTTCAAAAAGCTAATTAAAAGTTGTCCTGTTTGATTGCAGACATATGTATAACTAACTATACGTAATTGCGTGCAGCAGTAAACAAACTGCATAAACTTGTCTTAATTGCTGTTACAGTGTTGTGCATCTCCACGGCCACCCGCTGACTGCGTGGGAAACACACTGTGATGCATTAGGTGTTTGTGTTGACATGCATATGATGTTTTTTCTCATCATACACACTTCAAAAATAAAAGGTTGTTTTTCTTTTTCACAGCAATGCCAGCTTTAACACATCTTTCTTAACGTGAAGAACCATCTAAAGAACCATTTTTTGCTTTAAAGAACCTTTTTGAGTCATGAAACTAAAGTGAGACAAATAAAACAGAAAACCAATGCTAGATATTACAGATATATGCATGTGTTTATTTACAAATCAGAAGCATTGCATTTAAATAAAATATATCTACATTTGTTCTACAAAACAACAACAACAACAACAAGGCACTTGTTATAGTGGCCCAGAAGTATTTACAGAAGTGAACATTTGAAGTGGATCACAAAAAAAGTCAAATTGTCCTAAGACAAGAATCGGTTGATCGGTTGTTGATCCGCTTAAAATGTCGACCTACTGTATTCATCACAGAATAAATGTAAAAGATGCAAATCCAAGCCTGATGCATCCGAAGTCTTCACATTGAATTAAAAAAAAAAATGAACTACAGCTTGTCTATGTACTCACAGAGCACATCAGAGGTTCAATAAACTCTCTAAACTTCTGTTCCGTCCCGGTTGTATATGAGATTGTTGACACTGAAATGGTTGGAGATCGAGTTGATCAAGCCACTGTTGTTGTGTGATGCTGAGTAGTAGTTGAGTCTGTTGGTGTTGAGATGGCCTGGTTCTGATGGAGGGCTGATTTCATGTCCAGACATGCCGTGCTGCGTAAAATCCCCCAAATGTCCAGAGCTGACGTCCCTGCTTCGGACCCCGTTGCCGTTTCCAGACATGATGGAATTCATGTTACCGATAAAGTTGCTAAAACACGGGCTGTGCTCCGCGGAGGGCGAGGGCGAGGATTTGGGATCGCTGGAAGTCGGGGAGTTTTGGAGGCTCGGCGGGGACGCGCTCATCAGACTGGAAGTGTCCGCCAATTTAAGCGCGTCCTCGGATTTCACAGACATCGCGTTTCCGTCGGCTCTTCTTTTTCTCTTCCTTCTGAAGTTGCCATTGTCGAACATTTTCTCGCAGTTTGGGTCCAAAGTCCAATAATTTCCTTTCCCTTAAAAAAACAATGAGATGAATTAGAAATGTAAGCACAAATTTAGTGCGTAATTGTTCTTCTAATTGCGTAATTCAATAAATTTTAATTAATAAATAGGATAAACAACATTAAAACTTACCAGGATCATCTTCATCCCGTGCAACTTTCTTAAAGCAGTCGTTTAAAGACAGATTGTGTCTTATGGAGTTCTGCCAGCCGGCTTTGCTTTTCTTGTAAAAGGGAAAGTTGTCAGCCACGTACTGATAAATCTGACTGAGCGTCAGTTTCTTATCCTGCGCGTTCTGGATAGCCATCGCAATCAGCGCCGAGTACGAGTACGGCGGTCTGACCATCTTGAAAAGTTCTTGCTGACTTGATATGGAGAGCCAGCCGAGATCCGCGCTCCCAAAGCCGGCGGGAGGAGGGAGAAACTGCCGCTGGTTGGATCCAAATCCCGACTGGATATAAGAGCCTCCGTTTGGGCTAGAGAGGTACGGGGAGGAGGTGATGCCCGGGCTGTTCATCCACAGGTAAGGGTTGGTGCTGGGCGAACTGTACTCGCCGAGCCCGTAGCTGGAGGGATGCGCAGGCGGCCTCTGGTGGTGGTGGTGGTGGTGGTGATGGTGCAGGTTCTGCTGGTACATGCTGAAGTTGGAGTCGCAGTACACGGTCATGTCCAGGATGTCCTGCTGCTGAAGGGGACTGGTCTGCTGGCTCGACGGCTGCTGCCCAAACGCGTTCATAATCCGCTCTCCCTCCAGAAACATGGAGTTTATCCGATCTGGCCTGCTGAATGTGCTCGTCTCTGAGGGGTTTCTCAAGGAGAGTGTCCTGGTGCGCTTCAGGGGAGGGTTATTTAACCTGTCCGGGGCGCATGCAGTGAATGGACTCATGTTGACTACTCCTCCCACTGTCACACTTCTCCTCAATTACCTTCATCCAATATGCATCAATCTGGCGTCGAGATCATTCATGTGATAAACTCGCGGGATCACGCTGAACAGACTGTTTAAGGTCAAAAAAGGGGGGACACGTCTAAAAATTATGTTTGATACTTACACTTACTTTAATAAGTTTTGATTTACAATAAAAATGACTCTTTTTTACATTCATTCATTCATTTTCTTTTCGGCTTAGTCCCTTTATTAATCTGGGGTCGCCACAGCGGAATGAACCGCCAACATATCCAGCATATTTACGCAGCTGATGCCCTTCCAGCTGCAACCCATCACTGGGAAACATCCACACTCATTCACACACATACACTACGGACAATTTAGCTCACCTATACCACAGTGGTTAGCACTGTGGCCTCACAGCAAGAATGTCGATGGTTCGAGTCCCGGCTGGGTCAGTTGACATTTCTGTGTGGAGTTTGCATATGTTCTCCCCGTGTTCGCGTGGGTTTCTTTCGGATGCTCCGGTTTCCTCCACAGTCCAAAGACATGCGGTATAGGTGAATTGAATAAACTAAATTGGCCGTAGTGTGTGTGCGCGTGTGCGTGTGTGTGTGAGAATGAGTTTGTATGGATGTTTCCCAGGTTGCAGCTGGAAGGGGATCCGCAGTGTAAAACATATGCTGGATAAGTTGGCGGTTCATTCCGCTGTGGCGATCCCTGATGAATAAAGGGAATAAGCCGAAGAAAAATGAATGAATGAATAATAATAATAATAATAATAATAATAAACTGCTAGAGAAATCAAACATTTGTGCAGCACAAATGATGGCGCAGAACCCGACAGTCTCCCAATATCTAGGCTACTCTAATTGCGAATAAACTAAATATCTAAATATTTTGAGAGGAAATTATAGTGTGTATACATTAAATGAGATGTTTAACTTCGACAGAGAGCAATGTATTATGACCACTTACTGTAACATGAAATTAGTCGAACTGGACGAAAACCCTCCAAACCAAACCATATGTAAATGTACAGTACATCTTATATCTCCCAAAAGAAGTTTCGCTTGAATATAGATGGATAGTGAGTTATCAAAATGCAAAAAAATAGAGAAGTTTCATTATTCAGCTTTTGCATGAAAAAATATATTTATGAAGTTGTAAAATGTGTGCTTTTCTGTAATAATAATAATAATAATAATAATAATAATAAATATTTGTTTCACTACTGTTACAATTTAATAGTCATAAAAGTAGTCTGTAAAATGTAAAGTTACAGCGGTTACTATTGATTCATATATTATTTACATGTTTTTTATTGATTATAAATTAGTCTTTTTTATTAGTTTAGACTTTGTAAGCTATAGTTTAAACAAACATGTATATGTCCTCTATTGGGAAACAAAGGTGAGGAAAGATGAAAATTTCATATCTGAAAGAAATATCGGCGGTCTTATTTTATACTTAATTCATGTGCACTTCACGTGGTCAAACAATTAGGCTTTTAAACCCCGAGAAAGCGCAAAGACAGGCTTCTCTGTCGCCACCCTGTGTCCACACAGAGAACATCAACATTTTAACAGATTTAAAAATATATAGATATTATTATGATCTATGTACAAACTTAGTACAAACATATTCAGCTCACAACAATTAAAAAAATAATAATAATATAAAAACGAGAGAAAGCATATTAACCGTATACAATCAAAAACATAGTTAGGGGTACAAAAAATAATTATAATAATAATAAATACATTTAATTAACCAAATGAAATTACATAATGCTTCATATGTTTTCTTTTAGCTTTTTTGTTTCTAATGTTATGCAGTGTAGTACCATAATGTTTAATCTTTTTATAAAATGTTTACAATTTGCCTTAGCTTTAGCCCATTTCTTTACATATGAATATGATATTTTCCAAGTATAATTATTAGCTATATAAGAAAATAAGTTGTAGACATTTTAACAGATGCAGCATTTTAACATGCAGCATGTGACAAAAATAAAAAGATAACTACCAGCAGTCCATAAAACGCTAATTTTCCATCTTTTTTCCCCTTCCCATTTCAAAAATGCGCACATTTTCTTTGTTCTGAGACGAGAACACTTTAGGATGTGTATCTTGTATTTTAAATAACCACAAGTGATTACAATATTGAAATAAAATTAATAAAAAATTAAGTAAATAAATAACCCAAAATGTCCAGACATAGATTAATTTACATAAAAATACGATACAGGCGACACGGTGGCTCAGTGGTTAGCACTGTCGCCTCACAACAAGAAGGTCGCTGGTTCCGGCTGGGTCAGTTGGCATTTGTTGGCATGTGTTTGAACTGTGGGGGAAACCGGAGCACCTGGAGGAAACCCATGCCAACACGGGGAGAACATGCAAACTCCACACAGAAATGCCAACTGACCCAGTCGGGACTCGAACCAGTGACCTTCTTGCTGTGAGGTGACAGTGCTAACCACTGAGCCACCATGTCACCCTCACCTTTAAATAAGTCTGTTAAATGCAAAGTAGATTTTTTTAAGAATGTAGGAAACCAGTAGCCACTGACATTTATAGTAGGAAATAAAAATACTATGGAAGTCAATGGCCACCGATTTTGAACATTCTTCAAAATATCTACTTTTGTTTTCAACAGAAGAAACTCAAACAAATTTGGAACTAGTGAACTTTCATTTTTAGGTGAACTATCACTTTAACTCTGCTGAGTGTGTATCTGAGGGTCACATGCAGGTAGATTATTTGAATAGCTTTCATGTGCTTCAGTTTACCCAACAGATTGGTCATGAAAAAACCTGGTATGGCAGGCTTTTGAAACAATGTCAGAATTTGAAATGTTAGTAGGTAAATCGTGAGTCACAATGACACCCTCCTTTCTAAATCACAACTTGTTTACAATGCAAAGCTTCACATTTCATGTAGACATGTCTTCAATTTAAGAAGAATTAGCGTTTTGCTCCCCCTAGTGGTGAGCAAATAAACATACATGACATTTTACATTTAATTTACTTACATTATTAGTTCTTACACACACACACACACACACACACACACACACGCACGCACGCACGCACGCACGCGCGCGCGCGCGCGCACACACACACACACACACACACACACAAACGTCAAAAATGCTAATTGTTTTGATGTCAATAGCCTACATTGACGTCAAAACGACATCAAACTGACATCTAACATTGACATAAAAAACGTCAATAATTGATTACAGCACAGTAATTAAAATAATCAAAACAAGTTAAATTATCTGCCAGTGGGATAAAGTAAATTAAACATTTCTAACTGAAAACAAGTTTATTAATTTTGCTTTAAGGAAATTAAATAATATTTTTGTAGATTATTTTGCTTGATTTAAGGAAAAACTGTAACTGTAATTTTGACTTTTTATTTGTGAAAAAACCCCAATGTTATTTACTTGTATAATGCTTCTTAATTAACACTTTTTACAGATCAAAGCTAGAAACGAGACAAAATCTTGATTTAAGAAAAGCTTTTTTTTTCTTCTTTTTTTTGCAGTGTATAACAACCCAACAGCACCTTTACATTTATGCTGAACACACAAAACCAACAAACAGACAAAATTGTTTTTTTCCAACACCAACCAGTTTTTCTCCATTTTGAATTATCAGTGATGTTGTCACAACAGATTAAAGAGCGTTATTGACATCCATCCTTTTTCCTTGAGCAATAACATTCATTCATTCATTTTCTTTTCAGCTTAGTCCCTTTATTAGTCAGGGGTCACCACAGCGGAATGAACCGCCAACTTTTCCAGCATATGTTTTACGCAGGGGATGCCCTTCCAGCTGCAACCCATCACTGGGAAACACCCATACACTCTCATTCACACACATACACTACAGACAATTTAGCTTACCCAATTCACCTATAGCGCATGTCTTTGGACTTGTCGGTGAAACCCATGCGAACACGGGGAGAACATGCAAACTCCACACAGAAATGCCAACTGGCCCAGCCAAGGCTCGAACCAGCGACCTTCTTGCTGTGAGGCGACAGTGCTACCCACTGTGCCACCGTGCCACCTTGAGCAATAACATTGCAAATACAATCTGATTTGAATACATATTTATCCTGATATGATCAAGTTGTGATTGTAGTAAATTGAGCTATAGAGGAAACAGGTTTATCTTCCCTATAGGAAATTATATGCAGCTAATTAAAAACTGGCATGGCAGCATTTTCACATTTCATTCAGTATATTATCAGTTTTGCTTTCTTGAATGAGGTATATTTTAATGACAGGAATATTAATGCACAAATGTCTTCCCATGAGGCTGATATTATGGCTGGGCCTTTTTGATTTCTCTTAAGTTGAGCTTCACGCTGTCTGGCAGACCGTATTTGACCAGCTCCTGTTGTAGCTGAAATTAAGATGCACACAGATTAACGTTTCCTGAATCATCTGTTAGCACAAAATATGCAGAAACACAACCACTTACTTCCTCTAGAAAGACCTCAATGTTTTCAGTCTGTGTTAGGTCTGAAAATGAAGTAACTCTCATTTGAATTCCAATGACATTTTCTAATGGAAACAAAGAACATCACATTTAATTAAAATTTAAAAGTGTTCGTAACTGAATGCATGTTGTCTGTTAGAAAAGTTATATAAGCTATAACTATTATCTCTGTGCAAGTTTTTGTGCACATCTTTTTCAAATATGTATAAATAGTAATAGTTCTCAAGAATTGTGTTGTTTCAGCTCATTTTAAATAAGTAGTTTGAACAATCAGAATCAGAAAGAGCTTTATTGCCAGGTATGTTCACACATACGAGGAATTTGTTTTCGTGACAGAGCGTCTACAGTGCAACAGAATTACAGAGACAGGACAAAACTCTGTAAAATAAATAGCAAAGATCATTTTTTGAGTGTATTCTCTAAAAACAAAAACAAAAAAAGGCATTGTAAAACTATGTTAAGTAAAAATTTACCTTGGTATTAGAGCTGCACGCTTCTGGAGAAATAAAATAATTACAACTTATTGCTATAACAATATTGCTATGTCTGGGTCAAATGCTTCTGAGGAAATTGACCCAAACATAGCAATACTGTTAGGTTAAAAGTCTACATTTGAAAGTGGGTAATAACATTACATAACAATTACCCTCTCTAGGTTAGTGGCAGCATGTTTACTGTGATTGTACTAGGTTTAACAGACAGCTAAATTATTTTCATTCACTCATTAATTTTCCTTCAGCTTAGTCCCTTATTTATCTTGGGTTGCCACAGCGGAATGAACTGCAAACTATTCCAGCATATATTTTACGCAGCGGATGCCCTTCCAGCCGCAACCCAGTACTGGGAAACACCCATACACTCTCGCATTCACACACACTCATCACTACGGCCAGTTTAGTTCATCCAATTCACCTATAGCACGTGTCTCTGGACTGTGGGGGAAACTGGAGCACCCGGAGGAAACCCACGCCAACACAGAGAGAACATGCAAACTCCACACAGAAATGCCAACTGGCCCAGTCGGGACTCGAACCAGTGACCTTCTTGCTGTGAGGTGACAGTGTCTACCACTGAGCCACCGTGCTGCCTCTAAATCATTTTCATTTAGGTATATGATTGTGTGTGCATTTTGTACAGCTCTACTGCCACACATACAGCAACAAACGACACAAAAGGTTGGCAATCTATAATCTTAATGACAGTATATGCAGTAGGCTACCTTGTAAATTGGATCCACCGTTAACCCTGAAGGCCCATCGACCAGGAACATTGACATTACTGGAGTTCATGAGGTTTGGAATAAGGGTCCCATTGTTTGACCCAGGAATAACATAGTACGCTGTTGAGTTTATCGTGTCATAACCAGCCTGTAAAAACAAGATAATAATTATTAAAAGAGTGTTTCAAGATGGGACAGACATATTTTGTTTAAATAATATACATTGCTGTGAAAAGGTATTTGAATCTCATTGTTTTTTTTGCATATTTGTCCTACTTAAATGATTCAAAATATCAAACAAGTTTTACACAAGTTTTACACAAACATAACCGTAGTAAATACAAAATGGAGCTTTAGATGATAAATATTTAACATTCAAATATTTTACTTTCTATCTCCCTTCATTAAGGGGAAAATGCTGTCCGGATCTGTCTATCTTTGTAATAATGTAATTTATAATAATAATAATAATAATAATACATAATAATTCACACACAAAAAAAGTATAAATCATTAAAATAAAACAAGAAGGGGGCCAATACTTTTTCACATATTTTTTTTTTTACAAAGGGCCAGGCGTATTTGGACAGTTTCTTCCCTTTAGTTATTGAAATAATTATTTAAAAACTGCATTTTGTATCAACTATGACTATACAATATCATTGTGAAAAATATAAAAATGTTAGATTATCTGAAACACTTAAAGTGACAGTTCATCCCCAAAAATTTACTCAATATTTTACTCCAAACCTTCATGAGTTTCTTTCCTCTGATGAACACACAAATATATTTTGAAGAAAGCTAAAATCCTGTAACCATTGACTTCCATAGTAGGAACAACAAATACAATGGAAGTGACTAGTTACAGGTTTTTTTTTAGCATTCTTCAAAATATCTTTCTTTGTGGTGTGGTCAAACAGGTTTGTAACAGTTGAAGGGTGAGTAAATGATGAAGTGAATAATCCCTTTAAAGGGGACCAATTATGCAAAAATCACTTTCATAAGGGGTTTAAACACTGTTTGTGTGGCAACAGTCTGTAAATATAGGCAGCTTCCAATGGTAAAAATGTATTCTTTTTATTTTTGTAATTACAATTCATAAGAACAGTCTGCAGAAACACTTTGATTGACATTCTCCCTTTGTACGTGTCATCAGAGAAGGGAAAGCCTGCCCATTAGTGACCATCTGTCCCTCATCAGCATAGGATGTTAGTCTTGTTTTTTTATCTGCCACTATGCTGACTCACAGGCATTTGTAGCTCCGCCCTCTTTTGAAAAGAGCACAATCTCATTTGAATTTAAAGCGACAGTCACCAAAAAGGCCAGTTGGGTCAGTTTCAAAGAGTTATAAAACATTATTTGTGTGCTATTTTGAGCTGAAACTTCACAAACACACTCTAGGCACCTCAGAGACTTATTTTGCATCTTGTAAAAAGGGGGCATAATAGGTCCCCCGTAAGTCTAACAAATATGCAATAAAATAAAATGACGGGGAGGGGGCAAATATTTTTTCACAGCACTGAATAATGCATGTTTTACCTGCACCATATTTTGCGTCACAGCACAGTCACCATAATTCATGAGGATAAATGACACATCACTCCCTGAAACCAATACCACTTGAAACAGTGTTGCCTGCAAAGTCAGGGAACAATGATTGACATGTAGCTCTGAGATTATCACATTTGTAACTTTGAGTCAGAAGTTGTAAACAAAACTTACTGCGTTAGATTGGTAAGCATACTCAGCTCGATCCCATGTTAAAACAAGCACCCAAGTAGCCATAAAGCTCAGATTTGGGAAATAATAGTTTATATCCTGAGTGGCGCGAGCAAGCACATCTCCACTTGAGTACTGCTGGTATGAGATCATGTCATTCCCGCTGATATCAGCATTGGTCCAGAGCGGAGCAATGATGTCTTCACTTCCATTGGTGGGAAAGTAGTAAACAGTGTAATTTGATGAAGGCTGCTTGAATGTAAGGTATCCATTACTGTTAACCTAGATTAAACAAAACAACAACATTGGTCATGCATGTCATAATTTTTCTTTCACATTAACAAGACAGTATAGAATTCTCACATATATCTTGTTGTATGTGCGACTAAAGAACACAAAAGGACTCTGTAGGTTGATAACCGTGGAGTTTTCAATGTCATCAGCGAGATGAACAGTGTCTCCTGCTGCTGAGCCGAATGGATAGAAAATCACAGGCACTGCAAGAAAAATCAACAACTTGAACTATACACCCTGATTATGACAGCTCCCATATAGAAATCTTATATATGCAATATAAATGACATATATGACATACAGGCCCATATTTGAATTTTACATATATCAAATATGTCATACATACAACATATATTTCTTAATATTTCTAAAAGGGTCACTTAAATATATATTTTTTCCAACCATTAGTTACAAATATGATAATTTGATAATTAAAGCTAATATATTAGAATATATGCACATTCCAATAGCTGAAAAACATAAATATAAGCATAAATGCTTGCAATATTTTGAAATATATATTGAATATATGACATGTGAAATCCAAATATAAACTTGCATGCCATATATGTAATTTGCATATATTAATTGCAATATATCAGATTTCTATGTGGATTCGTGTTTGTTTTCCAGTTAAGGAAAACATATTCCAAGAACATTACGTTAAGTAAATTTTCACTGAGTAATAAAACATACTTTCTGAACATTTAATAATTATTATCTTTTAAAATGTTTTTTTTTTACTTGGGCTGTGTCTGAAAGCTTTGGCAGCTGACTTGCATGAAGGCACCTCACAAGACTGATTTCAGACACACTTCTAAGACAGAATTATGATTTAATCATATAGAAAAAATAGAGAAAGCTTTGGAGATAATTCAATTAAATTCATGTTTATTTATATAGTGCTTTTACAATGTAGATTGTGTCAAAGCAGCTTAACATAGAGTTCTAGTAAAGTCCAGATTTCAGAGTTGAAGTTCAGTTCAGTGTGGTTTAAATTTCACTGCTGAAAGTTCAAACACTGAAGAACAAATCTATCGATGCGCAGCTCCACAAGTCCCAAACCAAGCAAGCCAGTGGCGAGGAAAAAAAACTTCACCAACTGATGAAGTGAAGGAAAAAAAAACCTAGAGAGAAACCAGGCTATGTTGGGCACGACCATTTTTGCTTTGGCCAAACTTTCTGTGTGGAGCTGCAGGATTGGCGCCGGAGGACGTCCATCGTGGAGAACTGCAGGTATGAGTAGGTAACTGGCGGGTGATCAGGCTGGCCCACATGATCAATGCAATCAATACTAGATAACTAATGGATTACTTGCTTACTACAATACTAATTCTCGCTAGAAATGCCATCAAAAGTGAAAAAAGTTGGTCAAAAAATGTACATTTACACACAAAATGACACTAAAGTGGAGCTTACAGATGGCATTTTTATTTTTTAGCTCAACTGTCAGAAATTGATTATTTTGAAGTTGAAAATTGTAATTTATAAATTTAAATTGATACATCAATGCGTGCATTTTTGCTAAACTTAATGTTCCATGTACGTTTTGTTGTATGTTTCAGATTACAAATCCACTAGAGGGCGCTGTCTACATTTTTGCAAATCTTAAACTAGTTACTGCATGTTATTAATTTGGTGTTGTGCAAATAATTAAAAAAAATAAAAATAAAAAGTTGTCCCTATAATTATCATTACATTTACATTTAGTCATTTGGCTGACGCTTTTATCCAAAGCGACTTACAAGTATTATGCAGAGGCCAATTATCACTGCAGAGCAAACGGGGGTAAGGTGTCTTGCTCAAGGACACTTTAGTCATTGCTGCTGGCACTGAGATTCAAACCCACAACCTTCTGCTTACAAGTCCAACTCTCTAACCACCAGACCACGACTAACCCCTACATTATTGTTAGACATAAAACATGTTGTCCTTATACTGCCCTGCAGCATTCATTTTACCTAGAACTGCAGTAAAAAGTATATGTTTTTGAAGTTTTACAAAAATGTCAGCTGAAGCACTTATTTCTAATGAGCCTGTGTAGATTTTAGAGCAGTCAGACACAGCCCTGGTTAAGCAAACATACTAGAAACATTCCTTTGTATCACTTTACAATAAGCAATATAGAAATGTTAGTTTTGAATGTTCTTTTAAACAATTAGTAACATTTAAAAAAAATGAATATATAAAAAAATAAAACTGAAACATCGCATTAAAAAACTTCATATATGAAATACTGTAGAAATGTTTTTCCTAAGTGTATGTTCTGAGAAAATATATGTTAGGGCTGAACAATATATCAATATCGCAATGTGTGTATAGTCACATTGCAGGATTAGATTATTTAATAAAGATTAAAAAATAAAGATATTATTAAATATGATTTTCTATATACAGTGATGACTATGTTATTTTACATTTGATTGTTCAACTTCCGTACATGAATACTGTTAGACTCCCCAGAAAACCATAAAGCACTGTTTATTTATTTATTTTTTGCTTGTAATGTATAATAAGTTTTGCAGGTCTACTGCATAGAAAAAGACTTAATCATCCCAGTCGATCTAAATCAATAAAACCTTTCCAAATAGAGCTATTCCAATCATCTGGTGAAATCAGATCCATACTATATATTGCAGTAAAACAAAATATCGCAATGTCAGATTTTTCCAATATCGTGCAGCCCTAGTATATGTTTAAAAAAAACAACACACAATGCACATAAAGACCAGAAAACCTTTTAAGAACATTCATAAAGAATTTTTGTTCCCTGTTAAAAATTCCCTGTTAAATTCCAATACTTCATTTTCAATTTTAATGTTCCAAAGTTACCTGTCTGTGCTTTTGTCACCCAGCCTGTTGAAAAGAAACATGACACGCCATGTAACAATACAGCCACATTTGAAAGGCTTATTATTGTCTTTGAAGTATAATGAAACATATATTTTCCAAAGAGATGTTCAAACTCACTCAGTGAAAAGACTGATATGAACACCAGCAGGTATTGTAAAGCTGAAGACATCCTCATGATAAATGTGTGGAGGAGGTCAGAAGTATGAGAATGTCATTGCAAGCCTACAATTGCTTTCAGAGAATCTGAATGGAAGCACAAAAGAACAAATATGACTTATTTAGATTTATTAATAACTTAGAGTTCATGTTTAATTCTATAAACATCTGTCTTTTAAGTTTATTCATTCATTTTCCTTTGGCTTAGTCCATTTATTCATCAGGGGTCGCCACAGCGGAATGAACCACAAACTTATCCAGAATATGTTTTACACAGCAGATGCCCTTCCAGCCGCAACCCAGTAATGGGAAACACCCATACACACCCATTCACACACATACACTACGGTCAACTTAGTTTCTTCAATTCACCTATAGCGCATGTGTTTGGACTGTGGGGGAAACCGGAGCATCCGGAGGAAACCCACGCCAACACAGGGAGAACATGCAAACTCCACACAGAAATGCCAACTGACCCAGCCGGGACTCGAACCAGTGACCTTCTTGCTGTGAGGCGACAGTGCTAACCACTGAGCCACCATGTCACCCATGTCTTTTTAGTTTATACTATAGAATATTAAATCAGATTTGTGACCCAGGACTATGAAACCCATTTATAATAAATCTTTTAGAATATGACAAAATTTGCTTGAGAGATACAACTATTTCAAAATCAGCAAAATCCTCTGAGTAAAATGTACTCATCTGATCAATTACGTAATCAGTTAATTATCATTATATTGAATTTTGTAGCGTCTGGCAGAAATAAGGCCAAACAGGTTGGTAATAAGTAAAGCTGCTGTTTGTGGAGTTGCTTAATGATCCTCTGCTGAGATTTTGAGAGATTCAATGTGTTTTATTTCAGTTTATTTCATCTAAGGCTGTGACTGAAGGTAGATGTAGTTTTGTGTTTCTCTTCTGTTTCTGCTTATTAACAGCATGTGTTCATAATCAGTGCTCATTCATCGCTTAATTAGTCCCTTCACTGTCTCATTAACTTTAACTCTGCTGCTGCGTAACTTTTACTCAATTTAAAGAGACCAAATACACTCTGAACTGAGTAAATTTTACTCAGAGGATTTTGCTGTGTAAAGGGTTCTAAAAATCTAAATATTGACAAAAATGCATTTAAAATTGTCCAAATTAAGTGCAAATTAAATTAAGTTTTGATTTTATTTACAGTAGTCTAGAAAATGTACAAAATGTCTTCACGTAAGATGATCTTTACTTAATAATCTAATGATTTTTGGCATAAAAGGTAAATCCATTATTTTAACCCATATAATCCCACAAATATACCCATGCAACATAAGTCTTTTAGACAAAAGGTTTTGTGGTCCAGGGTCACATACAGTTGAGGTCAGAATTATTAGCCCTCCTGTTAAATTTTATTTATTATTTCCCCCCCCAGTTTGGAGAGAGGATATTTTCAACACATTTCTAAACATGATAGTTTTAATAACTCATTTCTAATGACTGATTTCTTTTACCTTTGCCATGATGACAGTACATATTTTACTAAAGATTTTTCATGATACTAGTATTCAGCTTAAAGTGCAATCTAAAGACTTAACTAGATTAGGCAAGTTTGGCTAATTAGGCAAGTCATTGTATAACGATGGTTTGTTCTGTAGACAATCGAATGTTTATTTTAGCTTAAATAAAACAAATAAGACTTTCTCCAGAAGAAAAAAATACTATAGGAAATACTGTGAAAAATTCCTTCCTCTGTTAAACAACATTTGGGAAATGTAAAAAACAAAACAAAACAACAACTAACAAAACAAAACAAAAAAACAAACAAACACAGGAGGGCTAATAATTTTGACTTCAACTGTATATACTCTATGCACAGACTTATAATCAGAGTAGAAGTCATAGCAAAAATATCCAAAAAAGAGACAAAAAAATAAAATGTACTCACCTCAGACGGCTTCCTCAAACACGTTTTGAACGCTTGTGAGGTTAAAATCTGGTCTAACTATTGTAGCCCTGATGGGAGGGACAAGTTCAGTCAGTGTGTCAAATCTTCAGACTAACATTCCCACGGGGTCAGCTTAAGCTATAAAAGGACGCCCCTTGACATCATCAGATGACATCTCTTGACATAATGTTTGCTTTTTGTTATTTTCAAGAAAGTTGTTCAGCTTGAAACTGTGTCCGGGTGAATTCTTTGTGCAGGATATGAAGAAACTTAAAAGGTCATGATATACGTTGCAAGGAAAAACGGGCTAATAAATCATCCGTGACCCCTTTCACCCTTTCATGAACCCTCAGGCTGACACTGCAGATCTTTACGCACTACATCTACCCATAAGAACTGCTTTTTTTCTCAAGCTGCATCCACCTTAAATAGCTAGCACACTAATTGCAATACAATATTTTTTTTTATGTTTACACAATTGTGCATACAGTCTGTAATGTATAATAATTGATAGTATAATAATATATAGTTTGTACATTAACATTCTGTTGTGATACAGACGTGGACAAAATTATTGGTACACTTCCATTGAAGAAAGAAAACTTACAGTGAAAAGAATAAAAAATAACTGAAAATACACAAATGACAACAACCAACAAATCCAATTTAAAGTCAACAGGTGACATGATTTTTTTTATTTTGGAACCTAAAACTTTAAAGGTGAGACACTGCAGGCAAAAGCTCCTTTTCATGTATTTTTCAGTCTAATCTAAAAAAACACCCACAATTTCAGTTACAATACATACTTTTAAAGACCATTTTCCATTATCTTTTTTTCAGATAGTGATGTCCATACACCATTTGCCTGATTACTTACAACATTTCTTTCAATAAAATGTTTTCAAATGTATTTTTCTTACTGTTTGCAGTATTATCAAACTAAAATTAGTGATAAAAAGTGATTCCCTAAACGCAATCTAAAACCTTTGACTGTAATATTTCCACAGACACAAAAGATAAATTTAATTGATCCAAGGTACAAATTTTCATTCATTCATTTATTTTCCAACGGCTTAGTCTCTATTTCAGAGGTCGCCACAGAGGGATGAACCGCTAACTATTCCGGCATATGTTTTACACAGCGGATGCCTTTCCAGCTGCAACCCAGTACTGGGAAACATCCATACACTCTCACTATCACACAAACTCACACACTACGGCCAATTTAGTTTATTCAATTCACCTATAGCGCATGTCTTTGGACTGTGGGGGAAACCGGAGCACCAGGAGGAAACCCATGCCAACACGGGGAGAACATGCAAACTCAACACAGAAATGCCAACTGGCCCATGCAGCCGGGACTCGAACCAGCGACCTTCTTGCTGTGAGGCGACAGTACTAACCACTGAGTCATCGTGCCGCCAGGTTCAAATTTGAATTTGAATTATATATATATATGTGAAGTTTATTTATGGGGCGACGCGGTGGCGAAGTGGGTAGCACGTTCGAGCCTTGGCTGGGTCAGTTGGCATTTCTGTGTGGAGTTTGCATGTTCTCCCCGTGTTCGCGTGGGTTTCCTCCGGGTGCTCCGGTTTCCCCCACAAGTCCAAAGACATGCGGTATAGGTGAATTGGGTAAGCTAAAATTGTCCGTAGTGTATGTGTGTGAATGAGTGTGTATGAATGTTTCCCAGTGATGGGTTGCAGCTGGAAGGGCATCCGCTGCATAAAACATATGCTGGATAAGTTGGCGGTTCATCCCGCTGTGGCGACCCCAGATTAATAAAGGGACTAAGCCG
>CAIGQV010019178.1:3907869-3925899 GCA_903798115.1 Danio jaintianensis | reverse complement strand
TGGAGTTGTAGTGTCTGTAGAGGTCTCTGGAGTTGTAGTGTCTGTAGTGGTCTCTGGGGTGGGGGTTTCTGTAGTGGATACAACATAAGCACAATTAAAGTTTACGTGATCCGGAGGTAGCTTTTTTTGCATTGTTTGTTTCAGAAAGTTGATGTACTTCCAGCTGAAATTGAATATTGAGTAGGGGGTGGGGCTTTCTTTATTTACTTTATTTATTTTTTATTTTATTTAAGCTTTTTTCTTTTTTAACTACAAAAACAGTACAAGGCGACATGGTGGCTCAGTGGTTAACACTGTCGCCTCACAGCAAGAAGGTCGCTAGTTCGAGTCCCGGCTGGGTCAGCTGGCATTTCATGTGGAGTTTGCATGTTCTCCCCATGTTGGCGTGGGTTTCCTCTGGGTGCTCCGGTTCCCCCCACAAGTCCAAACACATGCGCTATAGGTGAATTGAAGAAACTAAATTGGCCGTAGTGTATGTGTGTGTGTGTGTGAATGAGTGTGTATGGATGTTTCCCAGTACTGGGTTGCAGCTGGAAGGGCATCCGCTGTGTAAAACATAGGCTGGAATAGTTGCCGGCTCATTCCGCTGTGGCGACCCCTGATGAATAAAGGGACTAAGTCGAAGGAAAATGAATGAATGAAAAACAGTACAAAGGAAATCTACTGGTATAAACATGCCAACCCCAACAATAAATCAGAAAAAAAATAAATAAATAATTGAAATTCTTATTTAAATGCATCACATTTCCAGAAAACAAATATAAAGTTCCACATTTGGCAAAATGATTATTTAATTCAGAATTGTATGTACTGTAAAAATGCTGGGTTCCACACAATTGATTGTGTTGGGACAACATGAAGGAATTAAGTTAATTTATTAGCTTTTAAAAAATTTTAATGGATTGAACATAAAACAATTAAGTTGTCCCCACAAAAAAATTCAAGACTTGTGTTGTTTTAGCTCATTTTAAATAAGTAGTTTGAACAAACAGCAAATGTCATTTTTTGAAGGTAAAGAGGAGAAATAATTATAATAATTACTAATAATTTGAGTAAAAACAATATGGTACTTGATTGGTTTCCATGTTGCTGTAGGCCATTTATTATAATATAATAGTAGTTAAATAGTATAATAATAGTATTCATAACACAAGAATGGAGAAGTTGTGAGAATATCACATATGGAGCGTAATTTTTCTCTGATGACGTGTTTTCTATGGGAACAAGAACTTGGGGTGGGACGATTGAAGATTATGTTTTTAACACAAATATGAGCTAAACAAATTATTTAAAGACTGTCTATAAAGGTAAAAAATAAAAAATAAAGATATAACAGCATATAACAGGGGTACCCAAACTCAGCGCTGGAGGGCTGGCGTTCTCCACAGTTTAGCATCCATCCCAATCAGACACCTGAGGCAGGTAATCACGCTCTTAGTAGACTTGCTAGAAATGTCCTGTCTCCAGGACTGAGTTTGTGCACCCCTGCTATAGAAGAAACATTCAGGGTTCCATAAAGAACATTTCAGTAAACAGGTCATAAAAGAACTCTTTATTTCTTAGTGTGAAATACATTTATATAATCTAAAGGAACTTTGGTGGAACATAAAGTTCTCCATAACCTGAATTGAATATATGGATGTTAAAAGTATGAAGCCATTGATGTCAATTAAGAAACTGTATGTGCCATGTGCTTTTATGTGTGATAATTACCCATAATCATTGCTGTTTGTGCTCTGGCTGTTAAAGAAAAACAGATGATTACATTCAAAACCACAAATGATTATATATTTATTTTGTCAAATTATGAATAATCAAACAAAAACCCTCACACTGAGCCAGAAGTGATAAGAACATCAGCAGATGAGATGAAACCAGAAATAATCTCATGATGATGAAGTCAGAGATAAATCAGGAATGCAAAAGATCTTATTCTGTAATCAGAGAGATAATAATAATAATAACTATACTAATAACAACAACAATTAATACAATAACTTATTAGTAATTAAATAGTTATAACTTTAAAATCTCTTAGTCTTTTTTTAAAGCAACAACAACATTCTAAAGCTCCTAAATAATATAAGGCATTTAACTACTTACAGTATTAGATAAAAACAGTGCACAATAAGTAGATTTAATAAATAATTGACATTTTAATTTAAATTCATTGCATATATAAAGTTCCATATTTGGCAGAATAATTATTTAATTCAGAATTTTTGTGAGGGATTACAATAATTCAGAATTTTATTCATATATAAGGAAAATAATTAAAGAACATGCACTGTATTACTGTTTTATTTAAAACAATATGCTACTTGATTGGCTTACATGTTGCTGTAGGCATTTTATTATAATATAATAGTAGTTAAATAGTATAATAGTAGTATCCATGACACGAGAAAAGTGAAATAGTGAGAATATCACATATGGAGCGTAATTTTTGACTTACCTTTCTTCTCAGCTGCTCTTTCACCTGCTGTCGTTTGGGAGGACGTTTGACTGATTTTAAACATCATGTCCTGACGGCTTTTTCACGGGGCAACATCTGCTGGAACAAAAGAAAATATGTTTGGTTGGATCACCGCCAAATGAAACTAAACAAGAACAATGCAATCACATATCAACTAAAGTTAATACTTTATAAATAATCTCACACAAACTGCACATAAGAAGGTTAAATATATATATTTTAAATGCTTTTATATACTAAAAGCTTTTAATGTGGTACATGATTCGGTACCTTCAGTGTATTGTATCGAAATGAAACCATAACCCAGGACAATGGCGTCCAAACCACAGTTCTGTTTACTGAGCGATTTATAGTTACTCATCATCTATCACACACCCTGAGAGAGCAGTTTAGAAATGAATAGCAACAGCAATGTTGTGTTGCTACTTTTTTTGACTGTAGATAATTACTACTAATAAAGAATGAACAGAATGAGGATCACAACGAATGAAAACAACAAAATAGATCAGTTGCATGACTTGCTTTTCAGGAAAGAACAATCTTACAGCAATTTGTAACTTTTTGATTTAGTGGCTAATTCGTTTGAATTTGTACGACTTCATTCCTACAATTTAGTATGATTCGCTCATCCCCCAATTACTGTTGGGTTTAACCCTCTACCGCATGGTGTTGCCATATGGCAACATGTTATTTATGTTCATTTCCCTGCCACTGTTTCTTTAAGAACAACATTCTAGTTTTGGAAAGAGAAGACCTTAGCTTAACCAATGATGTGCTTTGGTAAAGTCAAATGATATGCAGTGTTTTTCTGTGGCGTGATTTCTGACAGACTGGCGTTTATTGTGAGCAGTTGCTGAATGCAAATGTAAATGTCAATAAAAACAAAGGATCAAATTATGTCAGATCCACAAAAAAATCTGAAACATCACCTCCAGTGAGTTATGATGACATATTCACAACTCAAAAAAGTTTTTATCAAATTAGTTTTTTGTAAATCGATCAAATGTATGTGTTGCTAAATGGCAACACTGTCCAATAGTGGAATGTGCAATATTGCAATAGCTTAGCTAGCTAGCAAGGTCAGCTGTGATCTTTTAAGTTGTTACAATAACAACATGAATGCCAGCAGTATAATGTTGATTAGTCATATGGTAATGACATTTTAATTATGGATAAAATCACATTTTAATGGCAATACTTTTGATTAGATATAAATACAGAGTTTCCCAGTGATGGGTTGCAGCTGGAAGGGCATCCGCTGTGTAAAACATATGCTGGATAAGTTGGCGGTTCATTCCGCTGTGGCGACCCCAGATTAATAAAGGGACTAAGCCGAAAAGAAAATGAATGAAATAAATACAGAGAACAGTGTATTAGTTAGAACCACCATGTTCTATGGTAAGTGAAAGAAGAAAAGGACAGAAGTGGCTCTTCCTGCAGGTGAAAGTGAGGATGAGATGGGTTTTAGTGACCATGAGAATGATGCAGATTGGACATTTGATAAGAGCAGTGATGGAGACACTTCAGGTAAGTTAGCTCAGAGGCATATAAGACAGGCGTAGTATAGTATATAGAATAATATATAAACATTGTTAGCTAGTAGCTACATTATTCTGATGCATCTGGATATATTAGACTTGTTATTTGTTTGTTATAATATTTACTGGAATTTTTTTTTATATTTACTGTATGTTGTATACATGATAATACAATATTATGTTTGTTTTCAATAATATTCAGCAAAAAACATGGAATAAATGAAAGCTGTTGGAAAGTATATGTATAAGGTGTCATTTATAAGTTTTGTGTTAAAGCTTATAATACTGCAACACCAATTAAATCATTTCAAACAACAAAATTATATAAGGAAATATAATATATATAAGGAAAAATCAAAAAATTTTTTTTACTGCACTTCAAGTTAAGCCATTCTAAGAAAAGAAAAACAGTCAAATATATATATTTTTTTATAGATTTATCATAATGCGTGCAGTTAAGGGTGGGCTTTGGTTCCACGCCTCCTTTTAAAAATCGTAGGACTGAAATTAGCCCCTAAAATGCAAAACGTGAAATAGCTGTTTCCTTGTGAGATCAGGCTGCAAAGAATGTAACACTTTATAATAAATGCACACCATGAATCATTTATTATCCATTAGCGAATAGTTAATTCATCATTTGTAAAGCATTAACTCTACATTAATAGACATTAGTAAGCAGTTTATTACAGCTCCAAATGCTGTATTCTTGAATTATAAGCAGATGTATAATGTGCTTAATGACTGTATGTTCATACGTGAATTAAAATGTTAATTATATGTTACTTTACATGAATTGTTACTAAATGTTAATTACATATTGCATTATTTACAAACCAGCTATGTAAGTAGTTGGTGGTTTTCAAAATCGTTCAGAATGATTGAGTAAATGTCTAATGTACTAAAATGTAAATTTTTCAATCAAAATGTATACATCTTACTTTTAAGGCATATTATAATAATTTTTCAGGCATATAGTAATATATATAAAAACAAACAAACAGGAAAAATCAAGAGAAACATTAACATTTTATTTAGTTTGTAATTTATTTTGCAACAACTCATTTTAATTTAAATGTATTATCTTTATATTCTTAAAGATGTTAAATGACCAAACTCTTATTTTAATAGATATAACAGTTTAATAAAACTGTTTTGTTCAAATGCACCTAAAAATATTGCCTATATTCACTGATAAATGGATAGGAATATTCAATCCATTTAGGGTTGTACTTATATAAGCTGATGTGTTTCTAAAGTCTGACCAGCAGATGGAGGCATGACTTCAACAGTGACACACTTTCTCTGTCACATCACTGTATAATAGTGGAGAAACACCAGAAAATACTCAATCTCAAATATCGACATGACATATGCACTGATATAAAATGCTTCAACACTGCCCCCTAAATATAATTTTACTCCTCATTTCCTCACTTTCAAATAGTCGTAAACCTTTATGAGTTTCTTTTTACTTTAAAAACACAAATGTAGATATTTTGAAGAATGTTGAAAACCAGCAGCCACTGAAAGCCATAGTAAGAAAGAAATACTATGGAAGTCAATAGCCACCGATTTTCAACATTCTTCAAAATATCTACTTTTGTTTTCAACAGAAGAAACTGAAACAAATTTGGAACTAGTGAACTTTCATTTTTAGGTGAACTATCACTTTAACTCTACTGAGTGTGTATCTGAGGGTCACATGCAGGTAGAATATTTGAATAAACACAAGCTTTCATGTTCTTCAGGTTACCTAACAGACCAGTCATGAAAAAAAAAAAACCCTGGTATGGCAGGCTTTTGAAACAATGTCAAAATTTTAAATGTTAGTAATATGATGATAGGGGTCAAGCTTAAAATCCATGAAATAAATCATGAGTCACAATGACACCCTCCTTTCTAAATCACAATGTGTTTTTGCAAAGTTTCACATTTCATGTAGGCATGTCTTCACTTAAAGTCTAACAGTGTGTCCTAACAACACGCAACGTGACAGGATTCCAGCGACAAGC
Source organism: Danio jaintianensis (assembly GCA_903798115.1). Lineage (NCBI taxonomy): Eukaryota > Metazoa > Chordata > Actinopteri > Cypriniformes > Danionidae > Danio > Danio jaintianensis. Next base: position 3,919,873 of record CAIGQV010019178.1, on the reverse strand, counting down.
AATTTGTCTATGGAGCATGCATAACACAATTCGTGTTGTGAATTTATGAATTGGAGTTGTGGATTTATGAATTGTGTTGTGAATTTATGAATTGGAGTTGTGGATTTATGAATTGTGTTTTGAATTTACGAATTGTGTTGTGCATTTATGAATTTTATGAATGCAAATGTATTATTATTGAGACTGATCTGGCTCCATATTTGTCTGTCTGCACCCAACACAATGTGACATGACATAAACATTTAAATACCAGAGACTGCATTGCAACTAATTAGTAAAGACTTTTAATCTAACTAACACATATTGAAGTCACAGTTCTGCCTTTCATTTTCAAACCGTCTGCTAGTTATTTTCAAGATCTGAGGTAATCTATCTGCTGCTGCTTTTAGTAGTTAAACTCACATTGGGAGCATTTAACACTGAATAAAGCACATATAGTCTCTACCTGAGGTGTTCATTGTCTTAGTAGTATATGGTGTGTTTCTGCCATGACGTCGCAGAAATAGAAACAGTTTCTGAAGTAGAAATTGTGTGCGTTGCCGTCACAGATGGTTAGGACAAAAACTCCTTTTAATATGGAAATGATACCTTTTATTGCGTATTGCTAGGACACGGGTGTAAGTGTCAACCTTTTTCTCCCCCTAGTGGTGAGCAAAGAAACATACATGATATTTTACATTTAAAGGGCCCCAATTTTGGCTTTTTTACAACATGTAAAACAAGTCTTTTGTGTGTTCAGAATGTGTCTGTGAACCTTAAGCTCAAAATACCCATCAGATGATTTATTATATCGTTGAAAAGGTCAACGTTTGGGTCAGAAGGAATTGTAGCCGTCTTGGCGCCTGTGCTTTTCAGAGAAGGATAACTAGGGTCAGATATCAGGATAAACACAGCAAAAATGACAGACAGCGACGTGATAAAATGATGACACAATGAAACAGAGACCCACAGTTACAAATACCACAGTAACAGAAACACACATAAACATGCGCACACGCGTTTAACACATTGTGCTGTTTTTACTCATCTACTTGCGCCAGATATGACAGGATGCCCACTAAACTAGTAAATATGATGCTGTATAGAGATCCAATATAGCCAAGTTACTGTACAAAATAAATCTGACTTTGGGACTGTTGTTGTGTGATTGAAGTGTCCCCGTTTATGCTTTAAAAAAAACAAAGTGTAGCACTTACTATTTCTTGAAGTGCAGTTTTATTACAGAGAGTTGAAACTTTTAATCCCAGTTTCTTTGCAAATCCTGTCTTGTGGACATGTTTATACGTGTTAATACTGACACATGGTAATACGTGCTTGTTAATCAATATCGCTGCTACGTCACATTGCTGTGGGCCTTAAAATCACAGAGATTTGGATTCTATTTTTATGTCAGGAAATTAAAAAAACAGACTTGTTGTGTTTTTATCACTCCAATATGACTGTGGACACACTATACTTACACACATTTCTGTTTCCAGAAGTTGATTTGGCATAACAGGTGCCCTTAAAGTGGATGTTTCGCCCAACAATCAAAAGTCTGGCATCATTTACAGACCCTTGACTTATTCTAAACCATTTTTGTTGTTTTTTTTAATACAAAAAAAAGCTATTTTGTGGAATGTTCTAACCCAGTAACCATTGACATTCATATCAGGAAAAACAAATACTATAGAAGCCAGTGGTTGCAGGTTTCCACCATTCTTCAAAATATCTTCTTTTGTGCTTTACAGAAGAAAGAAAGCCAAACAGAATTGGGAAAAATAAAGGGTGAGAAAATTTATGAATTTTCATTTTGGGTGAACTATCCCTTTAATTTGCATTCATTGTTGCAGAATTTTTATTTTACCGTCTTATGACACACCACAGAATGTAACATTAAATTATGTATAAACCCAAATCTTAGTAGCTAAATATTCGGTAACTCCAAATATGAGCACTCCACCAAATTACAGAATGTAGTACTGTTAAAGCAAAACACATACCATAACAAATCAACAGTACTTTTACATTTATGCTGAACATACAATACAAACAAGCCAAAAAAGTCATTCTTTTTTGCCCTGACACCAACGTGTTTTTCCTCCATTTGAATGATCAGTGATGTTGTAGATTAAAAGAGTTATTGACCTCTATCTATATTCCTTGAGCAATTTCAGTGTAAATAAAAGCTGGTTCCAGACTTTGCAGGAATAGATAACAAATCTGCAAGTAATTGTCTCGATATGATCAAGTTATTATTTTAGAAAATTTAGCTATTTAGAGGAAACAGGTTTACCTTCCTGATAGGAAATGTTATGCAGCAAACTAAAAACTGCATTAGCATCCATAATAGACAAAGCCCTTTTAAAAATCTCGCTATGACCGTTATCGTGGTATGAACCATGCTTAAAGGTGAGTGATTTTGTATTTGATTTTGAACTTCAATTAAATTATTGTGTTTTTAAATGCTACTCTTATTTTGTTTCATGCTACACACATATAGTAGTATAATATAGACTACCTGAAAAAAAGTCTTGTCTCCTGGAACTCTGGGAGTCCTGCAAGAACGCTTTCTTTGCCATTCCAGATGACTTTATTAATAAGTGATTTGAGTCATTGCAGAGATGTATGGATGCAGTCCTCCAAGCTCATGGGGGTCATGCACAATATTCATTCTTTCTCCACTGCAGCATGACTTTATATTCTGTACTGTACATTATTTCTGTGACAAGACTTTTGTCTAAGCAAAGTCAGACCTTACTGCCCTAATTCAAAAATTAAAAATCAAGGCAGATTATTTTTTAAATATTTTATTTTGGTAAAATAAGTGTAATCTAGAGGCCTTTGCCTTTCATATAAGCCACTTCTGATACCAAATGATCAACTAGAAGACAAGTTATTATTTGTTGTTCCTAAAACCTGGATAGACGACAAGACTTTTGTCAGGTAGTATATCTATATATATATATGGGCAGCACGGTAGCGTCTTCATATTACGAGCCCCGGCTGGGTCAGTTGGCATTTCTGTGTGAAGTTTGCATGTTCTCCCCGTGTTGGCGTAAGTTTCCTCCGGGTACTCCGGTTTCCCCCACAAGTACAAAGACATGCGGTATAGGTGAATTGGGTCAGCTAAATTGTCCATAGTGTATGTGTGTGAATGAGAGTGTATGGGTGTTTCCAGTGGTGGGTTGCAGCTGGAAGGGCATCCGCTGCGTAAAACATATGCTGGATAAGTTGGCGGTTCATTCCGCTGTGGCGACCCCAGATTAATAAGGGACTAAGCCGAAAAGAAAATGAATGAATGAATATATATATATATATATATATATATATATATATATACATATATATACACATACATACACACACACAAATGTTTTTAAAAAAACTATCCTACAACCTATATTCTTCCTCAGCACATGCAAATATCTTTGAGAGTATGGATGGTAAAATTTATTAATGATAATTAAAGAAGTGGTAGCCAGCAAAACAATCAATTATGGATAAGCTTTGAATTAACCTCAACTTTAACAGTCAGAAACAACATTTTTTTGCACCATTGACATCTAAGTTTGCATATTAGCGTCACTGACGTCTAAGCTTGCATATCAGCACCATTGACATCTAAGCTTGCATATTAATCTCTGATCGAAGTATGCTGGCACAAAATAATTTTTCACTTGAAGATAGTCAGTCTCAACATATACCAGCATAAACAGCGTGACACACCCTCATCCTCAGACATTTTCAAATTGCGACCCAGACTATACATTATATATACAAGCTCTTGTCACTTTGATGTTCAGCGGAAAAAACGTTTGGCAACTTTTTGTCAAGGATGAGCACTGATTCCAGTAAACAGAGCTGTGGGATGAAGAACAGGTTTAATGACATTGCTCACATATTATACAGGTCAGTTTGATTTGTTTACTTCCCTGAAACTTGTTCACAGTATTTGATAATAGAAAAAAAGAGGATCAATAAACAGGATTCATTTCATGCACTCATTTATACTTTTATACTTTTTACTCTATAAAATTTTTATTATTTACATTTATACTTTATACTGTGTTGATCATTTATGAGAAGGATGAGAATATATAGACGTTCTGCTGCTGTGTAGTGACATTTCTCTCAATGTTGGCGTATACATCTTCAATGGCAACAGCCTTTTATTAGTTTTATATGCTTTTCTTGTATTACGGCCCCGTCTTTTGGACTTTTCTTATTTTCAGGCCAATCGAACTTGACACTCCTTGACTGAACAGCTCATCTTTTATCTACAAAAACAAATCAATAAATAAAAAAATTGGCAGGCAAATAAAAATGTATATACATTTTTCATTGTACTTTACTTCTTAAAGGTGCTGTATGAAAGTTTTTGACTCTTCACATTCATTTTCTTTTCAGCTTAGTCCCTTTATTAATCAGGGGTCGCCACAGCGAAATGAACCGCAAACTTATCCAACATATGTTTTACGCAGCGGATGCCCTTCCAGCTGCAACCCATCACTGGGAAACACCCATGCACTCTCATTCACACACATACACTATGGACAATTTAGCTTACCCAATTCATATATAGCGCATGTCTTTGGACTTGTGGGGGAAACCGGAGCACCTGAAGGAAACCCACTCGAACACGGGGAGAACATGCAAACATGCACACAGAAATGCCAACTGACCCAGCCGAGGCTTGAACCAGCGACCTTCTTGCTGTGAGGCGACAGCGCTACCCACTGTGCTCTCTCAACTGAGCTATTTTGGCAACCTTTTTGACTCTTCTAAAGCATAGAAATACCATAATATGTTTGCAGATATTTAAGAAACATGCTAAGTGAACATTCTTGTTTATCTGAAAAACAATGCTGAAGTCAGATATTCTGCTTTGGAAATGTGCGTTACGTGCCAGAACGGCTGTCTTTGTTTTGGTCCTTTTAACCCGCCCACTGCCAGTTTAGCCAATTATATTTCAGCACCCCGGGTTGCCTTGTTGGAAAACAGTGTACTTCATTCATTCAGTCAGGAAGTGAAGTGAAGTGAAGTGAAGTGTAGTGTGGCCAAGTATGGTGTCCCATACTTGGAATTTGTGCTCTGCATTTAACCCATCCAAGTGCACACACACAGTTAGTGAACACACACATACCGTGAACACACACCCGGAGCAGTGGGCAGCCATGCTGCGGCGCCCGGGGAGCAGTTGGGGGGAACGATGCCTTGCTCAAGGGACTCACCTCAGTCGTGGTATTGAGGGTGGTGGAGAGTGCTGGTCATTCACTCCCCCCACCCCCAATTCCCGCTGGTACCGAGTATCGAACCAGCAACCTTCGGATCACGAGTCCAACACTCTAACCACCAGGCCACGACTGCCCCATGGAAGGCTCTCTAAGTGTGCGTCCATGACAAAATGCGACCTCCGGTGGACAGTAGCAGACTCCGAAATGAGACGCAGATTCAGAGTTCCACATGAGGTTATTAATTAGCAAATAATATAAATATTACGACAGTAAACATTAGGTGAGCAGGTTACATTGTAACCCCGTGTCCTAACCACACGCTGTGTGACGAGATTTGCAGTGATAAGCAATTTGGCTGTTTGCACCAGACGAAAAACAACTGAAATTTAAATACAGCCATTCAGAGGCATAGAATATGCACTCACTCACGAAATGAAAAGGTTTATAATCTAATTAATACATATTAAACCTCTTTAACATTATTAAATGTAGATGCTGAATCACTGATATGTGTTCTAAAGTTCAATTTCAGACGGTTTATTTTATTTTCCAGATCTGAGGTGAACTATCTGCTGCTGCTTTCAGTAGTACGGCAATAAATGTCATGTAAAATGGCATTCAAACTCACATTATTAGCATTTAACACTGAATAAAGCACATGAGGTGTACCTGAGGTGATCATTGTCAGTTTTCTGTTGTTCAGCCGTGAGAAATAGTAGCCATTTCTAAAATATAAATTTAACACAAAAACTCCTTTTAATATGGAAAATATTCCTTCTATCGCGTGCCGTTGCTTTTATTTAGAACACGATTTAAATCAGCCTTTAGACTCGATCGTCAGACCAGAGTTAGACTCACTCCTGTTGGTCATCAATCTGGCAACCTGCACTTGCATGTTTGTTTTGATCCAGGAATGCAATACCTAGGTCAACAACTGGGTGTCAAACTTACATACTGCACCTTTAAGTAAAAAAAATAATTCTTCCAAAAATAAAATCTCTTTTTAACATAATAAAGCCGATTTATAGACATAGATGTAGGATTGTTCTTTTACTCTAAGGCAACATTTTGGCTCCACAGAGGGATTTTATGAGAAGTGACTTACAAGCTGCAAAACACCATTGATGTTTTGAGTCTGTGTTAGGTCTAAAAATGACCTAAGTTTCATTTGAAGTCCTATGATGTTTTCTATAAGGACACACAAACATAAGGCATCAAATGACATGATATGAACAAATTGTTTATAGTAACAGACAACGTCGAAATAAGTCCTACCTGTCCCGTTGTTCACAAGAAAAGCCCAACGACCAGGAAGATTTACATTACTCATGTCCTTGAGGTTTGGGATTAAGTAGCCAGTAGGATAATCATAATGAATGACATAGTAGTCATAGGAGTTTATGGTATCATATCCAGCCTTTTAAAACCATGTAAATTAATGTTATATAAACAAACATACTCAACATAGGATATTATTTTAATCTTGTGATAGCTTTACCTCCACTGGAAAATATATACCAGCACAGTCACCGTAATTCATCAGAATGAAAGAAAAACCACCTCCCGAAATTAAAACTGCTTGAAATGTTATTGCCTAAAGAAAAACAAAACAAACAAACATCATAATCATAGTCTATACTATACTATGAAAATTCATAATCTACTATACTGTACTATATTTACCGGTCCTGAGAGAAGATTAAATACATTCCAATCTGTTCCTAACACATAGTCCCATGTGACAACAAAGACCCAAGAAGCTGCAAAGCCCCTATTTGGGAAATACTGGTTTATATCCTGAGTGGCGCGGTCCAGCACACTTCCATTTGTGTACTCCTGAAACCAGTAATTGCCAAAGCCAATGTCATCAAGCTCAGTCCAGAGCGCAGCAATGTAATCCTCATTTCCATTTGTGGGAAAGGGGTAAGGGTGAGCTTCTGGTAAAGGTTGGTTGAACGTAAGGAGTCCATTATTATTGACCTAAAATAAAAGAAATCTGTTTAAATTAGAATTGGACAATAAATCGAAATGACTCACAATCACTATTAATTAAAAGCAGTGATTGTCATGCACATCTTGTCAGGGAAACACGGTTATGTGATTAATAGTAAATCTCCATTGAAGGCCAGGGGGCGCCCTTGTGTGGAGACTCCAAACACACACGAAGAAGAAACCCCATAGCGTTGTATTACAAACAGAAGATTGAACTGCTTTCACTGATTCATCGTGACTAATAAACACACGAGTACAATCATTTCACTCAAGGATTTATTTTAAACACTTGACTGAAGTTATGACTTTGAAGTTATGAGTAAAAACATGTTATTATATGTGGTATTTTACATGCTTTCAGATGTAGCAGCAACACAGAGCAGTAGTTCACTAAGAAGCGATGCAAACCGCTGTCATTATCTGAGAATGTTTATTTCATTATAGCCTAATTACATTTTCTGTAATTATGAATGTACAGTGGCCGAGAGAGCTTAATATGCTGCAATTTAAGAAAACACGTGCAATTACATAAAACGGCAGCAAAATTGGGACCCAGAAACGTGACGGACGCCGCTGTGCCGTGATTATTGCTCAGTGAAGTTGTAGGTGATGTTTGAAATGTGAGTTTTTTTGTTTGTTTATTTTAACATCCTGATACTCTTGTCTTTTGTACTTTATTAGCCTAAATAACCATAACCTAAATAGCCGGGTCCGTCACGTTTTAGGGTCCCCTTGAAACATTTTCGTAAATTTTTGCGTTGTGAGAAAATGCAGCGCGTTTCGTAAATTGTTTGCATTGTGAGAAAATGCAGCGCGTTTCGTAAATTGTTTGCATTGTGAGAAAATGCAGCACGTTTCATAAATTGTTTCCATTGTGAGAAAATGCAACGCGCAAGTGCTCTGAACTGTGGCTCTGTGGAAATCTGAATTGTGGCTCATGGTCGACTATAATCCCAACTCAGCATTGCAGCACTGCGATGTGACTATTGCGTATGGGCAGATTGAGATATCGATGCTCAAATGATATATTGTTGGTGAACTACAACTCTGTGTGGTAAACGGTTTCATCTGAAGCACACCTGCTGATCACAGAACCGGCTTACTGACACAATAATCAAACAATCGACTCTGATTAAAAGTCCACCAGCATAATATGATCCAGTTTATAATTAACATTTGCATGGATATTAGACTAGCAGTGGAACTGAATTCTCACGTATATGCTGCTGTACTTGCGGGTAAAGTATGTAAATGGAGTAGAGAAGGCCACATGTTCATAGGACTCATAGCCTTCAAGATGTCCAGTGTCTCCTGCTGCTGAGCCGAATGGATAGAATATTCCTGGGGCTGTCGAGAGCATAAACACCAAACATACAAATGGAGATGGGAGCAGTCTTTACAAGATTTTTGTAATTATTGTGATACAGATGTGATTGCCATTAGGGTTGGGTCGATAGACGATGCCATCGTCCATCGCCGATGGCCAATAGACATCACAATGCTGAGCCGGCATCGCGATTCTCCCCCGTCGCAGCAGCAACCCGCTCGTGAAAAATACACATGGCCCCGTTTACACTAACACGTCTTAGTTTTAAAATGGCATTTTAGAACGAAAACGATCCACGTCCACACTGGAGTTTCATCTAGCATTTCTGAAAAGATCTCTCCGTCCACACTATACCGCTGAAAACGCACATCACGTGACCACACACACAAACACACTGTCATACGCTGCAGTGTAGGCTATGCGCGCGTCTGACTCTGAGCTCCAGCAGTCAGCCCAGACAGCAGTGGACGTCGGACAGTTTATCAAGGATGTACCGCTGAATCGCGTCTCACTATAGTTGTTAAACATGTTATTTAATTAATCTTGTCTCTATCTAACGACTCTTCGGTCTTTTGAATCGATCAGGTAACGTGTCACCGCGTCAGTACACTGCTCCAATCGTTCGCTTTCACGCTTGTACTTAGTAATTTTAGGGAAAACCTCAGATACTGTTGGTTGGTTCCTGTTGGTTGTGCACCTTTTTTACCAACCAAGTTTGTCGACGCCATTATAACGACACAGATCACTCTGCCTATTCATGCCAGAGTCCCGCGGAAAAAGTGATTGACAGGTGGTAATTTGTGTGTAACTTATCTTTATTTATTTATGATTTGGTTATGGTAACGTTAAAGACTATGTGGGTCAGGTAGTTGAAATGGTAGGCTGCAAATGATTAATTCGTTATGAATTGATTATTCATAAATAATTAATTCACCGTCGACTATGACGACGATGTTTCACATTAGACATCGTACGATGCCAAATTGGTCAACGTCGCCCAACCGTAATTGCCATTTTAATTGCTATAAAAGTCAATAAATACCTGTCCATGCAGTTGTTGATGCAATGGTGGTAGTCTCCTCAGTGATGGTTTCTGTGGTGGTCTCTTCTGTAGTGGTTTCTGTGGTGGTCTCTGGGATTGTAGTGGTGTCTACAGTGGTGGTTTCCGGGATTGTAGTGGTGGTTTCTGTGGTGGTTTCAGTGGTGGTCTCTGGGATTGTAGTGGTGTCTACAGTGGTGGTTTCTGGGATTGAAGTGGTGGTTTCTGTGGTGGTTTCAGTGGTGGTCTCTAGGATTGTAGTGGTGTCTACAGTGGTGGTTTCAGTGGTGGTCTCTGGGGTTGTGGGGGTGTCTGCAGTGGTGGTTTATGTGGTGGATATAACACAAGCAACATTAAAGGTGAAATATGTGAGATTTCTGTCAAATCCCGCCCCCAAAAGTTTAAACATTGGTCTTTCTGGACAGCATCAAAACATTTACAGCAGTCTGGGGAGTGGCTACTGTGAAAGGCAGGCTGAGCCATGATGGTGTTTGGGAGTTTTTACATTAGAAAAGCCAAAGTACGCAACAACAAACAACAGACTAAAACAAGGAAACATTAGTGGTGTTTTTATAAGATAAAGAAATTTAATAGAGTGTTTGGGTTTCAATCAAGACAGAGTTGCATTGTTTATTTTTGACAGGTAAGCTAAATGTTTTTGCCATACATGCCAGTTATCCTTATTGAGTGATATTGGATCATATTGGAGAGAAAAGCCACATGTGAGGACAGACCAATGCCACCCAGCCATTAACGTTTTCACAATAGCCTCCTACTCATCAACATTTTTAAGTTTCGTTATTTATACGAACACTAAAGAAGATATTTTGAAGAAAGCTGAAAACCTGTGAGTTCCATTATAGTAGGAAAAACAAATACTATGGAAGTCAATGTTTACTAGGGGTGCTACATTTTAAACTACTCATGGTTCGATACAGTGCTATTTAGGTAAAAAATGCCTACAGACAAATTCAAATAACAATATACTTATTTATTGGGTAGCAAACACCTGACGATTCAACTTCCTTATAAAAAGAAAAACATTGTTTGCTATTCTCAGCATTGGAAGCCAGTGCACTCATCAGATTTCAGACACTGCTTATTGGATTCTTTCACAAGTTTTTTATTCTTTAATTGTGCATTATTTCACTGTATTATTATTTGTAAAAAAAAAAACCCCTAAAAGAATCAATGTTATATAGCAGTCAATTCTTTTAATGTGAACTATAGTTGGCTATGTGGCTTCATGGCACTCGTTTCGATTATACAGTGAGGAGCTCTTCCTTTATTCTTGTGGGAGGGTCTACACAGTTTGTGTTACCCCATTTTAGTCAGTTTTAAAAAACAGATCTGATTCTATTTAAAATCTGAGCAAAAAACATTACATAAAAAAAAAGCAAAGTACATAACAAAAATGTTCCATGTGAGTTATTCAACTCTCTCAACAAATTCAACTATAAAGGTTTCTAAATATAGTTTCCATAGCAATGCTTTAGAACACAGGTGTCAAACTCAGTTCCTGGAGGGCCGAAACTCTGCACACTTTAGTTCCAACCCTAATTAAACACACCTGATCAACCTAATTGAGTCCTTCAGTCTTGTTTGAAACCTACAGGTAATGCTGCAGTCACACACTGTTGTATGGCGCTGCGAAAAGGGGCGGGATTAAACAAGATGATTAGACGTTTAAAAAGCGAGCGATTGGTCCATATAATAAATTTCTGTCCAGAGAGGTCATGTTTTGTTCTTCGATTGGTCTCACGCAGTCACTTGATGAGATTTAGAAGAAGAAACTTGTCGCACGAGCTTGCGTTTCCGGTCTGACGCATTCGCGTGCGTATGAATGGAAGTCTATGGGGCGAAAAGTCTAGTGTGACTGTGGCTTTAGTGTGTTGAAGCAGGGTTGCAACTAAACTGTGCAGACTGTAACATAACATTGTTTTATAGGGATGAAAAATCTTGGCCGAAGCACAATGAAGCACTTGGCTGAAGACGAATACATTTCTTCTGTTTGTTTCTTCCCCAACCCACCATATATTTAGCAAACCTTTTTTTCACCATGGCTTGAATTAAAGTCAGATTATGTTTTTACAATTTTTTCTTGGTTTTCAAAGTTACAAAAATGACAAAAGTTCAAATAAAAATAAATAAATAAAATAAAATAAAATCATTATTTATATGATCTTACTGTTTGTACCCTTTTCAGTCATCATTTTCAGTTAGTGCTGAAGGTTTTACTGGCTGCATAGGCTATTTTTCCAACTACGAGTAAGGCCACGGGTCAAACGGAAAACACACGCTGCATTAATCGCACATTAAAAAAATTAGTTCCGTTAAAATTATTTTGTGTTAACGTGTTTTTAACACGTCAACTTTGACAGTCATAATAATAATAATAATAATAATAATAATAATAATAATAATAATAAT
>CAIGQV010019178.1:3887717-3907859 GCA_903798115.1 Danio jaintianensis | reverse complement strand
ATAATAATAATAATAATAATAATAATAATAATAATAATAATAATAATAATATACAATAATAACTTTCGTCAATTAGTGAAGTTTTGTTCCTCACCACTGTCGCCACTGGCTTGTTGGTTTGGGACTTGTGGAGCTGCGCATCGATGGATTTGCTCTACAGTGTTTGGACTTCAGCAGTGAAATTTAAACCACACTGAACTGAACTAAACTGAACTTCAACTCTGAAAACTGGACTGACAGTTTCAATTTACTAGAACTTCTATGTTAAGCTGCTTTGGCACAATCTACATTGTAAAAGCGCTAGAGAAATAAAAATGAATTGAATTGAAAACATGTTTCTAACTTTGAATTCTGCATCTTAGAGTCACATTTAAAGTTACTGAGGGCAACAACACAACAATATTCTAAATGATTCTATAGGTTTTCTACTTATTAGGCATCTTTAACTACTTACTCCAGAAATCTAGAGTTCCCCATTTGGCAAAAATGATTATTTAATTCAGAATTGTATCAATAAATAACTGTAATTGATTAAGGAACATGTATTACTGTTTTATTAAAAACAAAATGTTACTTGATTGGATTATTTGTTTCTGTATAGCATTTATTATAATAATGCTGTAGTTCAATCCGTGACACAAGAAAGTAGAAGGTGTGAGAATATTGCATGTGGAGTGTAATATTCGACTTACCTTTTTTCTCAGCTGCTCTTTCACCTGCTGTCGTTTAGGAGGAAGTTTCACTGATTTTTATGTCCCGGCACTGCTGGAGTCTGCTGGAGCAAAAGAAAATATGTTTTGTTGGATCACCGCCAGAATAAACTAAACAAGAACAATGCAATCACAAATCTCAATTTATCAAAAAAATGATATCAATAAAAAAAAAATTAAAAAGTCTGCTATATAATAATAAAATGAATAATGTCTGCTAGGTAACTATATTCACAAATGAAAAACACTAAAAGCTTAAAGATTCGGTACCTTCAGTGTATTGTATCTAAATGAAACCATAACCCAGGACAATGTAATGACCACAGTTCTGTTTACTGAGTGATTTATAGTTACTCATCATTATTCACACACTGAGAGAGAGAGCAGTTTAGAAAGAATAGCAACAGCAATGTTGTATTGTTGGTACTGTTTTTTTACTGTAGTAGATAATTACTGTAATAACAAAGAATGAACAGAACGAAAACAACAAAAATAGATCAGTCGCATGACTTGTTTTTCAGGAAAGAATACAGATTGGTCTGTTTTAATCAGTGGTGGAAAGAGTACTGAAAACTCATACTTAAGTAAAAGTACCATTACTTGCCCAAAAATGTAGTGCAAGTAGAGTTAAAGTATCTGTTGTAAATATTACTCAAAGTATGAGTAAAACGTAGACCTTTTAAAAGTACTCAGGAGTAGTGAGTAGTGAGTATTATACTGGGAAAGGTTGATGCGTTTACATCTAATTTGTGCATGTGTGTGTAAACGTAACATTCTGTAGTGCATTTAGTTATTGTTTAAGGTAATTTCAGTCATCATACAGTAAACATCCGTCATCTTCTCATCAGTGACATTCAGTCTAAACAGTCTCTGGGTCATTGCGTGTAAATATCTTCTTGGAAACTTTTAATCCTTCCAAACTTTGATGCGATTTACTTTCTATGTGCGATTTGATTGGACAGGAATCACAGGACTGATTTTTCTAATCCCTATAGACAGGAAATAATAAAGTAGTGGCTGCAGGTTGAAGGTAAGTAGTGGAGTAAAAGTACAGATACAGCACTAAAAATGCACTTGAGGGAAAGTAAAAGTACACATTTTTAAAACTACTTAGTAAATTACAATTTCTGAGAAAAACTACTCAATTACAATAGTTTGAGTATTTGTAATGTGTTACTTTACACCACTGGTTTTAATACCAACTTTAGTGGTAAGTGAGTGAGAGTGGGAATATGAATACAGAAAACATTTGCAAGGGAACAAATAAAATGTTACTGTTCATGATCCATAGCCTTGTCCATATAGAAAAAGATAATTTTATCCAGTCTTACTCTGGAAAAAAAAAAAGATTCATTGGATTTACAAAAATTTTTTTACGGTAAGTGGTTGCAAACAATTTATGGAGGGCAGAATTTAAACAAACAAATTAAATTTGGTAATGTTCAACTTCATTTGTTTGTTTAAATTCAGCCCATATAAATTGTTTGCAACCAGTTACCTTAAAAAATGTTGTAAATCTATTAAACCTTTTTTTTTTCAGTCTAAGCCATGTCCTACACCAACATGTTTTTGTTTAAAATTGCATATTTGTTTCTCACTGTTTCGGCCTTCCGTCCACACTGAGACAGCGTTTTTAGGAAACTAAAAGGTATCTTTTTGAAAACACTGACCAAAGTGGCTCAATTTTAAAGTGGCTTTCTCGTGTGGACTGTGAAAACAGAGGCTTTCAAAAACGATAGCACATCCAGAAAAAAAAAAAGAAAGTTTTTTTCTACTATAAAGAATCTTTAGTGGAATGTAAATGTTCTGTGAATGTTGTAAGTCCCTTATGAAAACATCAATGCCAATAAAGATCCTTTATTTCTAGGGCAAATATTTCTTAAAGTGCCTGGGATTGTGGTAAATATCTTCTTTTGTATTCAGTGGAACAGGTTTGAGTTTTTTTTTTTCCATTTAACACAAAAGAAGATATTCTGAAGAATGCCGGAAAGCTGCAGCAATTGACTTTCATAGTATATTTTGTTCCTGTATCCATGTCAATGGCGGCTGGTTTACAACATTCTTCAGAATATCTTGTCTTGTGTTCAACAGAAGAAAGAAATTCATAAAAGTTTAGAACCACTTGAGTGTGAATAAATCCTTTTAAGTAAAGTAACAATAACACTCTGCTTTCTAAAGCAATTTAAAGGTGCAGTATGTAAGCTTGGTTGCACACCTGGTTCAAAACAAATGCAGGAGTGGGTTGCCGGATTGAGGACACTAACAGCAATGTGCCTGACTATCGAGCCTAAAGGCTGATTTAAGGCTGATTAAAGTTTTGTTCCAAATAAAAGCAACGGCACACGATAGAAGGAATATTTTCCATATTAAAAAAAACTGAGTTTTTGTCCTAACCAACACCTGAAATTTATATTTTACAAACGGCTCCTATTTCTTGCAGCTGAACAACAGAAAACTGACAATGATCACCTCAGGTACACCCCATGTGCTTTTTTCAGTGTTAAATGCTAATAATGTGTGTTTAAATGCCATTTTACATGACATTTATTGCCATACTACTGAAATTTAACTTTAAAATAATGCAAACCAACACATATCAGTGATTCAGCATGTACATTTAATAATCTTAATGAGGTTTAATATGTATTATTTAGATAATAAACCTTATCATTTCGTTGGAGTGCAGTGAGTGCACTATTCTGTGCTACTGAATGGCTGTATTTAAATTTCTGTCGTGTTTCGTCTAGTGCAAACAGCCAAATTGCTTATCACTGCAAATCTCGTCCCATAGCGTGTTGTTAGGGCACGTGGTTACAATGTAACCTGCTCGCCTAATGTTTACATTCGTAATATTTATATTATTTGCTTATTAATAACCACCTCATGTGGAACTCTGAATCTGCGTCTCATTTCGAAGTCTGCTACGGTCCACCGGAAGTCGCATTTCGGTCGAGGACGCATGCTTTGAGAGCCTTCCTGACTGAATGAATGAAATACGTGGTTTTCCACCAAGGCAACCCGGGGGCTAAAATATAATTGGCTAAAGTGGCATTGGGCACGTTAAAATGACCAAAACAAAGACAGCCGTTCCGGCACGTAACGCACATTTTCAAAGCAGAATATCTGACTTTAACGTTGTTTTTCAGATAAACAAGAATGTTCACTTAGCATGTTTCTTAAATATCTGCAAACATATTATGGTATTTTTATGCTGTAGAAGAGTCATAATATGCACCTTTAATACTGTTTAAAATGTTTTAGTACGCTGATTTCTCACCATCTCTCACTAAGCGTTTATGAATCATTGTGAATAAAAAATATATAATTACAATTTTAAATGTATAACAGTCACATGAGGGATTTTTTAATTTACTGTTATACCAGATAATGAAACATCAACTTTACTATTAACTCAAACCCAAAGCAAAATGTTTCAATGAATAAAAGCTTGATAAGTGAGCAAATGACAAAATGCATTATTGTTATCTCAACTCTCCCTGTACTGTACAAGCATGCATTAAATCTACATGCCTTAAAAAGAACAATAAAAAATGTTTACCACCTATTGTTTTACTGTATTCTTGATTATCATCAGAGAATGTTATCGCAAAAGGTCAATGTGTGTTCAGTAACCTGTAAATTCCACCCTTGTGCTATACAGGAGAAAATAACAGCTCGATCTCGCAACATGCATGTTAAAAAACCTAATAAATATTATTAATATTATGCAAGTATTTGTCCTGATTATGATCAAATAATGGTTGTAGCAAATCTGAACAGATTCACTTCATTTACATATGACAGATATTTAATTAGGTCATACACTGTATTAAAATCTTGCTGAATTAAACTTTTTTTTGTAGTCATCTCAACTTACATCAATCAAGACACAAACATCAAGTTAAACTTTGTATAACTTAAAAAAAAAAGTTGAAACCTGACTAAACTTATTAAAGTAGGTTAAAGCAACATAAAAATTAACTTTTTTTCATTAAATGTTTTACAGTGTACTGTTTCATAATGTTATTTGCATGTGACAGCTTGCAGAGTGAGATTTTTCAACCTCAGATGCTGGTTTGCCAAAAAAAGTCAAAGAATTTGATATGAATTTGTCAAAGCTGACAAATGTTATTCAGCTAACTAGAAACTGGAATGGCAGCATTTCCATCATTAATGCCTGGATTTGTTGCTTATTTTTTTACTTCCTTGTATGAAGCCAAAAAAAAGACAGACTTAGCAAAAATACATTATGAAACATCATAGTGTTTACCTGTAAATTGTCTTACAATGAAAATAGCCATAGAAGCTGACGTAGCATTAAATACAAACAACTTGTAAGATGTAGGCTCTAATAGAAGGATGATTTATTGATTTAAGGCTGATATTATGACTATTCCGCTTCATTAGGGGAGAGCGTGGACAAAAGTACCAGTTGCAACCCAGGCTCATTACGGATACGTACCCAGGTCTACATTTCTGGGGACAGCGAAATACGTAACTGGAGGTACGTCTGCTCGCAGTTTTTTTTTTTGTAAATCCACCAGAGGCCAGTGTGTACACTTTTTGATGATCTCAAACTTCTCTGTCACACGTTCTCTTCTGGCATAAATCCACCAGAGGGCGCAATACACACTTCAGCCGACCAGGAAAAAAGGAACTGAAGCCGTTGATAATGTCATACCACCCTATAGCGTTCGTTTTAAAGACAAAATGCAGCCAGACGTACCTCTGGCTACATAATTCACGCTCTCCAGAAATATAGACAGGGGTACACATGAGCCTGTGTTGACCATTTTTCATTAAAAAAAATTATGATTTTTAAAAGATAATGTTTTAGAGAGAAATATATTTTTGCTGTGGTTACTAAAGCGTAACTGTGGTCTATCAATATCAGGTGATTTTTTGAACAAACAGAACAACTTCAAATACTTACACTTTAAACACAAAATGCACATTGTTACGTTTGACCCCATCAGTAGGGACAAAAGTAACACACAGGTAGGTCAAATGTAACACAACAATATGAGAGTGAAATTGTGGTGAGGGGGCGGGGCCGAGAGCCGTGGGAACGGAATGAGGCCGGCGCGTAAGTGGATACACCTGTGGCGCACAACGGCCTCGAATCTCACGGAAGGAGCTCTGGACTATAAGAGGAGGAACGATGGCAGAGGAAGCTGAGAGAGGTCCAGGCCTGGACAGTTATGTTTTGTTTGTTTTGGTTTAGTTAATAAATTATTTAAAAGTTAATTCAGGCTAACTTTAGCATACAACATTGCATATTTAAAAATGATATAAAATTTAATACTTAATACTTTAAGACTTTTTAAGGGCTTTAAATTTCTCTATATTGATTTATCAACTTTTAATACTTTTTAAGACCCCGCGGACACCCTGGTGATTAAATCACTTGATTGTTGGCAGCAATGTCACATTGTTGGCAACAACGGTTTTTGTAAATTACACAGTGTTTAACTTTAATATGAACTGTATTTTACTGTAGGATAGTTTGGATGCGGTATGTTACTGTATTTTAAAGTTGCAACAGAAACAAAAAGGATTAAAATGAAGTGCGTGTTTGAATCAAGAATGTTGTACCTTGTAGAATGTTTCGATCCACCCTGAAGGCCCATCAATCTGTAACATGTGCATTACTGCGGTTCATGAGGTTTGGAATAAACTTTCTTTTGTTTGACCTAAGACTCACTGTAGTCAAAATCAGCCTCTGCAAACAAGGAAAAAAATATGAAGAGAGAAATCCATGTTACGCACTGATGCGTATGGTATGTTTTAGTAGTAAACAACTGTAATGAAATCTGTAATGGAGGCTGCATTAGTGTATTGTGCTCTTACTATTAAACCATGCAAGTAAAAAAATGTATATGTATATATGTGTCAGTGTGTATATCTGCGGACATTTTTTCTGCACAGATTTTTGTTCAAAATCTGTGGATTTATGTGGAATAACTTTGAGAGTATAGTAACTAAACTTTAATAACATGAAATAATAATAATAAAAAAAACTATTTTAAAGGGGACCTATTATGCCCCTTTTTACAAGACATAAAATAAGTCTCTGACATCCCTAGAGTGTGTATGTGAAGTTTCAGCTCAAAACACACACAATCACAGATAATAGGCTTTGATCCTATTAAATCCCCTTTTAGGCTTTGATCCTAATTGTGCCGTTTTGGTGAGTGTCGCATTAAATTCAAATGAGATTGTGCTCTTTTCAAAAGTGGGCGGAGCTACAAATGCCTATGAGTCAGCATAGTGGCAGATTCAAAAACAAGACTGACATTCTATGCTAATGAGGGAGAGATGGTCACTAATGGGCGGGGCTTTCCCCCTCAGATGACATGTACAAAGGCAGAATGTCAATCAAAGTGTTTCTGCAGAGGTGATTATAAAAAATGTAATTAATTTTTTACCATTAGAAGCTGCTTATATTCACAGACTGTTGCCACATAACTGTGGTTAAGCCCTTTATAAAAGTGATTTTTGCATAATAGGTCACCTTTAAAATACATCACAAAAGTATACTTTTCTCAATGTTATACTGTTTCTCACCCTTCTGTTTAACACACAAGAGTTTTGATTTAATTTTCCATGAGTGTGTCTGAGTGAGAGCTCAGCACACATTCATACATAACAAACATTCACAAACACACACAAAAAAAAATCAGTATGGTCTCTTAAGGCTTGAAATACACCATAGTACATTAATAAGATGGACTCTTTTTTATGGTACTTTGTTTTACCTAGAAACTACGATATCAGTATGTGAATTATTATTATTATCTCTGTATCAACAATCATATCATCTCCTAGACAGCAGCAGCAAGATATTTAGACTGTAAAAAATATCTGTTAATTAAAAGTTTCTGTATTTTGTGACTCACAAGTATTTTCTTTTTATTTAGGGTTGTGAATTGCATTATGGGAGCTTGATCTCTGCTCTGTCGACTTTTGATGTTAAAAATTCAACTCTACAGTTTTAGTTTAAGTGACTTTTATTGATATTTTAGTTTGAAATAATAAAATGTATAAGAAATAATATATAGAGAAATAGAATATATATAGAGAATATATAATTTCTATATATAATAATATATAGAGAAACAAAACTGGCAGTTTATTACAAGGTTTTTGTAGTGTAATATACAACACCAACCCAGACAATATATCACTGCAAACTATTAAAAACGTTAATAAAAGTCACTTTGGAAAAAGTTGTTGAACGAAAGATCGAGGTCTCATAATGCAATTCAAAAGCATATATAACCAGGTAAAAATAAAAGTATGAATCACAAAATATTGCTGATTTTTAATAAAAAAACTGCTAATTTACATGTATTTTTCTACAGACAAGTCAACAAAATTATATGTTGTGCAGAAAAAGAAAAAAAATGACACTATTAATGACATTTTTATCAAGCTTGCATTTCTCAATTTCTAAATATCTTAGCATATTTTGAGCACATAATGTATGAATGACAATTAAAATTGTGGTTTGGAACTGAAGTCTTTTTCTATTGTCACAGAAAACAGATTTAACAAAAGAAAACACAAAAAAGAACATTTTCCAGTATTGTTTGTCGTTGACATTAAAGTTTGGGAATCAATTAACAATCAAAATCCACAGTATTTTGACATCAAACCATTTTAGTATTGTATGTGGTTGACATCAATCAAAATCCACAGTATTTTGACATCAAACCCACTAAATAAAAACCCATTGAAATAACCCACTAAACATGCTGAGGTAACAGTTTACACAGTAAATAAGGAAATTATGTGAAGGACTATTTGTCATGACGCAGTAATGCTTCGGGTAAATGAAGCTGTAAAAAAGAACAGGTTTAACTTCATCATTCACATACTACAGATCATGAGTTTGATTAGCTTAACCCCTCTGAAACTCTTCAAGTTTCATGGATGAACAAACAAAAAAAGAAAAAATGAAAACTCTGTGTACTCTACATTAGTAAAATGAACACAGAAACATTTAAAACATGTTCTATTAACATGATTCATTCTCATATATCATTTTATTTAATCAGAATCAGGTTTCAATGATTATGTCACAGATGTGTGAGAAAAAAAAACAAGTAAAATCACACGATTTCCATTCCCGTGTTGTGACATTCTTCTCTTTTATCAGTCTCTACACTAAAGGCAACAACGTTCAGCGTTTTAATGCGTTACGGCTTTAGCTTTGTGACCTTTCTTAACTTCAGCTTAAAGTAACTTGGCACTCCATGACAGACCAGCTCTTGCTTTATCTGAAACAAAGATAGACAGATGATCAAAATATTATTGTCATTGCACATTATTACTGGTTATCGGGATATTCACTACAGGTTCATCAACATGATCTCACGGCAATTAATAACTTTTTGATTTAGTGGCTAATTCATATGAATTCATACAATCTCATTTTACAATTTAGTACGATTTGCTCATCCCCCAATGACGGTTGAGTTTAGGGGCGGGGTTGGGTGCCACGCCTCCTTTTTAAAATCGTACATTTTTGGATGAATTAGCCACTAAACTGACAAAATGTAAAATAGTTACATTTCCTTGTGAGATCAGGCTGTGTTCATCATGTGTAAATATGCGCCTCAGCCTACATTTTTGAAAAACATCAAATATGTTGCTCCAGGTACATTTTATTGCACATTTTAGGTGACAAATCCACTAGAGGGCGCTGTTCACATTTTTGCTAATCTGAAAAACATTACTTAGTTTTGTCATATGTCTTAGATGTGTATTATATTGTGATGTGTATATATATTGAGTCCTCCTCTAGTACACACTAAAGCGAAGCTTGTCGTACCCTTCCCTAAACCCAACTAATAGTGTTTTCTAAAGCAAACGTAAGAGAAAAGTGCACTGCAACTGCATAGCTTTACCTTGAGTTTACAATTACATTTTATCAATTTTGTGGAACCGTGCTTCTCCAGACTTGAACCAGAGCATCACATAGTACAAACTGAGCTACCAAGAAAACTGAGCACGTCAGAAAAGTTGTCCATATTGAGATAGATAGGCGATGGAAACGCATTCCATTATAAATCATAGGCATCGTAAATATATTTGGCTGTTTTTTTATGGTGTTGTGCAAAGAACTGCATGGAAAAATAATTTGTTTGTCAGTAGTATGTCCCTGTAAATATCACTAGTGTGCAAAGAAACAAAAATTGTTGGTGTCATACTGCCCCCTAATGTTCGTTTTACCTATAAACTGCAGTCAAACTGAAACACATTTCTCCAATGAGACTGTGTTGATATTCCTCAATAAAATAATATATACATACACACACAAACACACACACACCAATTTTGACTTACTAGCTGTAAAACACCCTCGATGTTTTCAGCCTGTGTTAGGTCTAAAAATGACCTAAGTTTCATTTGAAGTCCTATGACGTTTTCTGTAAGGGCACACAAACACAAGGCATAAAATTTGTTGATATGATTAACTGTTTATAGTGACAACACACAATCTTGACGTAAGTTCTACCTGTCCCATTGTTCACAAGAAAAGCCCAACGACCAGGAACATTTACATTAGTCGTGTTTTTGAGGTTTGGGATGTAGGAGCCATCAGAATGATAATGAATGACATGGTAGTCAGTGGAGTTTATGGTATCATATCCAGCCTATTAAAACAATGTAAAGGAATGTTATGCATACATATAGAGTTAATATACATTATTTAATCATGTGATTTTTTTTACCTCCACTGGATAAGATATCGCTGCACAGTCACCGTAATTCATCAGAATGAAAGAAAAACCACCTCCTGAAATCAAAACCACTTGAAATGTGATTGCCTGAAAGGAAAACAAAACTAAATTATGACTCATAATCTATATAACCTTCAGTATTTTGCTTTAAGAGAAAGATAGGTAATATTTACTGGGTCTGAATGACGATAATATGCATTCATATCCCATGTAAGCACATAGTCCCATGTCACAACAAAGACCCAAGAAGCTGCAAAGCCCTTGTTTGGGAAATATTGGTTTATATCCTGAGTGGCGCAGTCGAGCACACTTCCATTTGTGTACTCCTGAAAATAATATTTGCCTATACCAATGTCATCAAGGTCAGTCCAGAGGGTAGCAATGTAATCCTCAGTTCCATATATGGGAAAGGGTACAGGGTGAGATTCTGTTAAAGACTGGTTGAATGTAAGGAGTCCATTATAATTAACCTGAAAAAAAAAGAAAGAAAGAAAAAATCAGTTTAAATACACCAGCAGAATATGAACCAGTTTATCACAACATTTGTATTCATATTTGACTGGCAGTGGATCTGAATTCTCACATATATGCTGCTGTACTTGCGGCCAAAGTATGTAAATGGAGCAGAGAAATCCACATATTGAAAGGAATCATTGTCAAATTCAAGATGTTCAATGTCTCCCGCTGATGAGCCGAATGGATAGAATATTGCTGGGGCTGTTGAGAGCATAAACAACAAAAAATACAAATGAAGAAGTCAGAATCTCATTTTGTCATTAACATGATATTAAAAATAAAAAGTCATTAAATACCTGCCCATGCAGTAGCTGTTGCAATAACTGTTAATAAAAGAATTCAATGATAAAACACTAAAAAAAACATTGAATAATGCATTGTACAGTCATGTGATGAGTCTTCCATTATTTGTTGCTTTATTACCTGACGTGGTCATCAGTGTAGTTGCTGATCTGGTGGTGTCTGAAAGAATAAAATGGATGTAAATGTAATTAAACAACTCATAAACTCTTATGACAAGTACAGTTTTCCATTCTGCATGCATTATTATTGGAGAAGCTAGTCAGGAAACTCAAACTACACTTCTAAAAAGTAGCTAGCTACACTACAGGTTACTTCCTATATAGCTAGTAACATTGAAGCTACTTTTTTAACACACTGTAAAAAGTGCTGACACAAATCGATTAAGTTAAATTACAAATGTAAGTGGATTGAACATAAAACAATTAAGTTGTCCCAAAAAGAACTCAATAATTGTGTTGATTCAGCTCATTTTAAATAAGCAGTTTGACGAAGCGGCAAAAATCATTGAGTGCAGACATATAACTTTTTTTTAACAAATTAAATATTTGGTACTTTAAATATTTCATTTCACAGTTTTAAATTTCTGTTAAGAGTCAGAGTTGGAATAAATGTAGATCGGCAATAATAAAATAATGAACTTAAGCACATGGTAGCACTTAAAAAACTAATTTAAAGAATCCACAATGTTCTTACTTCAGGTTAATTGCCAACTGTTTATTTTAAAGATTGAATTTCAGCTGTCCTTACTAAAAATATTGTTTACAAAATAGCAGAAATGAACAAATACGTGTAAAACCATAAGATGTGTGATTTACCACTAGATGGCTGTAATACACTATTGTAGTATGTGATCTTGAATACGACACTGTGCTGCTTCAGACCATTGCAGGTTCACTAAATGGAATGTAGCTGTTGGCAAGCAAGTTATTTCCAGCAAGTAGCAGTGTACTGGAAAGAGTAGATAACTACTGGAAAAGCTATATTATCATAATCACAATATCACCTCTGAAAACTGTAGATAATCATGTACCTGAACTACTTGTAGCTATAGCTACTCCCCAACACTGGCATTTATAAAGCATACTTCATAAGCGGAAGCAGAAACAATCGACTGTCATTCAAAGGATTTTAATTACCTGACTGTGTTGTTGGGTCTATTGCTGTTATAGCGATTAAAACATAAAAACATTATATTAAAATATTTGTCTATAGCATACAACGTATGATATTTTACTGGATGTTAGCTACACTCAAAAAAAAGGATTTTTGCTGCTTGTTCAAACTACTTATTTAAAATGAGCTGAAACAACACAATTCTTGAGATTTTTTTGTGACAACTTAATTGTTTTATGTTCAATCCACTTAAATTTGTTCCATTGACTTAATCAATGGCCGACGCGGTGGCGCAGTGGGTAGCGCAGTCGCCTGACAGCAAATACATGCGCTATAGGTGAATTGGGTAAGCTAAATTGTCCGTTGTGTATGTGTGTGAATGAGAGTGTGTGGGTGTTTCCCAGTGATGGGTTGCAGCTGGAAGGGCATCCGCTGCATAAAACATATGCTGGATAAGTTGGCGGTTTATTCCACTGTGGCGAAATGAATCAATGAATGAATGAACTTAATCGATTTGTGTTGGGACAACATGAATGAATTGTGTGGAACCCTGCATTTTTTTTACAGTGTAGATCAGACTTATAGTTTTGGTAAACCATTCAACAAAAACTATGAAAAATCAAGGTTTTAACAATTAGCCCATAGTAACATCTTATAAATCATGCTAGCACCATGGCAAAACATGCTAACAATGAGTTAAAGCATGCAAAAAAAAACTTACAATTTAAGACATTATTAAGTTGCTAATTCATGTTAGCGGTGAGGTAAAACAATGATAGCATTGTGCTAAAAATAGATGCCGATTCATGCTTGAATATGCTTATACTTGTTAGTAAGAGCTAAAATGTGTTCATGCAAAAATGCAAGCATAGCATAACACGCCAACTCATGCTAGCACCACACTTGTACCAATATGGTGATTCATGATAACAATGTATTAAAACATGCTATCAATAAGCAAACCATATATTCAAACATGCTAACTTGTGGCATCGACATGATAAATATGCTAAAATCTTGCTATGCTATGCTAAAAACTACTAGAAAATACCTTGACACGGTTAGAAATATACTTGCAGCTTGTTAGCGTAGTGCAAGTTTGAACATGCTGGAAATAGTGAAATCATTCTTTCTTTCCATTTCACTCCATTAGTTTTTCGTATTTAGCCAAGCAGATATGAGACATGCAGCTTTGGCAACCAACTGAAATGATAAGCAAGTGGTTTTAGATTTCATCCAATGTTTATTTTATTTTAATTAATACAATTGTTTAAAAACTTGCAAATTAAAATAGTTCACTAAAATTATTAACGCAGAGGTGTGAATCCTGAGTCTAGGATCTATGGAATGTATTATTTTATCGCCTTCATTACCCATTAAGGTTGTCAGTGCGGGCGTTTCTGAAAGATTCAAAAATACACTCACTCAAAAGTGATGACTGCTGTTTGTTCAAATTAATAATCAATGAATAAACAAACTAATAAGTTGACTTAATTCCTTCATGTTGTGCCGGCACAAATCAATTGTGTGGAACCCAGCATTTTCACAGTCCTTAAATACCTCATGAAACCACTAGTTTTCATTGTTCCACCTTTATTATGGGAAGTTTGATGAAAGAACATAACTTAAAATCTCCTGATCTAAGATTTGTTTACTAGCTACTCTGAGTCAGGCACTTTTAGGGAGAAAGTGATTCATCTTTGAGAAAGAATATGATTGGAGAAATAATTGTAGTAGTCTTACATGAGCAGTCAATAATATTTCCAGCCCTTTTTCTCAGAATTTTAATTGTAGATATCATTTTAAGTTTATTTTGTCTCCACTCCTACACTAACATACTGTATATAGAGTAACTCATGACTAATTACCTGGTTGAACTTCGGTGACTTGTGTTGTGTTTTCCATCGTAGTGGATCCTAAAAGAATGGACACATAAAAACCAACATTAAATACTACTCATTTGATAAGCGTGCTTGTCTTTGCTATTAAATACGGTTTCATAGGTTTATTTCTTGTGACTGTTTAAAAACAGATTAGGTTTTAATTAAAAGGTCTGTCATTACCTATCATTGCTGTTGTTGTAGTGTCTGTTAAAGAAAGACAGTTAAAAAATATATAAAAAAAACTCAGTAACTCTATAAATGTTTTAAATAATTCTCATTATTAACTACTGGCTTATTACCTGCCTATTATTAATATATTAACTCTTTATTAGTACTTATAAAGCACATATTTTGCATGATTGTATTCTACATCCCTAATCGTACCAATACCTAAACGCAACTATACCTTATTAACAATTATAAGCAACAAATTATTTATTGAGCTAAAAGTCATAGCTAATGGTTTGTTCATAGTGAGAATTGTACCTTAAAATAAAGCATGAGCATGTTTTTTTTTATGAGAAAAGACATTTTAAAGGTCCATAATTACCTGTTGTTGTTTGTGCCCTGACTGTTAAAGAAAAAGAAATGAATACATTCACTTGTTTGCTTTTTACACATTATTTAACACAGATAATCAGGCAGATGGTAAAAACACTTACGCAGAGCCAGGACTGATGCGAACACCAGAAGATGGTGTAAAACCAGAGAAAAGCTCATGATGAAAAGTCAAAGATCAAAACCACGATGCAGGAGTCCGTCTTTTGTAATCAGAGAATCATTTATTTACTAAGTCGATGACAATCTGGAATAATGGAAACAGAAATCAGATATTTTATCTACACTTTTGTAAAACAGACAGTATTTTAAAGTTTCATTTTGATTATTAGAATCTTTAAATGAATCTTGTGAAACGAATGAGCTAAATGCAGATCTTACGTCTAGAAAAAACATTGCTCATAACCCAGTGTTAGTCATCATAACCCAATGTTGGGTCAAATACAGTATGGACAGGTAAAACGTCACTTTTTAATCTAATGTCACTTTTTGACCCAACGTTGGTTTACAACAACACAATATTTTCTTTTTATTATTATTTTATTTGATATAGAGTCAAATCTACTCGATTCAGATTGTTGTAGAATTTAAATAAGTTCGCAAAACATACATGAGCAAATATTTCAAATGCTTTACAGTTAAAACACCTTATACACTGTAAAGGTCACCCGGATTCCGCATTAAAGCATAATTACACCTGTATTGTTCCTAATTTAATAATTCTGCCAATTTATAATGTTTTTACAAATAAAGGGTAAATATTAATAGATTTTTTTTTCTTATTGCTGCTTTATTAAACATGAGATACACATTAAGCATTTTTTTTTTGCTGTTTTCTCAGTTATATAGACAGTTACAATTATTACAATTAAACATACCAATTATTACATCATGCTTCAGTTCAATCAGGTGAACAAGTAAGAATTGTTGAACAAGTCAATTTGTGAGAGATTATGTCTCATGTAGGTTAACGTTAAACAGAGAGATGTGACTTACCCCACACAGTTTCTTCTCAGCTGTTCTCACGTCAGCTGTGGTTGAGCAGGAAGTTATGATTTTAAACACATCTCTGCACTGTTTACAGGAATAACAATTCCTGGAATGGAGGAAAATGTGTGAATACTGGGTCAGAAAACAAAACAAAGAAACAAGATCAATAAAAATCACTTTACTTACTTTACTGGAGGTATAATTGCAGATTCACTGTAGATAAGAATAGCTCACATACTGTAAGCTTGTATAAGGTTACACTACGTAATGTTTTTTTCTTTGAATGTTGTGGAATCACAAAGGTTGATCTAATATTAGAATATTTATACTAACAGGAGACAATTACTACATTCAAAAATAATCTACAGAATGACACATAAGCAGCTGAAAAACACAAATGCTAAACAAACAGAACAGTTATGCCTCTTTTCTGACATACTTTCCAGCTGCCTGCTGTTCAAATAGATGAAATGAGAATTAAACTAGATGCAGAAAATGTCTGCTTTTTGATTTTTAGCAACTGTGAAGGGAATGTGAAGGCAACATATGTATGCAACATAGGCTCATTCTGAAAACGTAGCCCTATATACACTTCTGGAGATCGCTAATTATGTAGACAGAAGTACGTATGGCTGCATTTCGTCTTTAAAACGAACGCTACAGGGCGTTCCTTTTTGCGCTTACCAGCCGACCGCTTACCTCCGAATGGATGGCTTTCCCGCTGTTACCAGTTTATCCAGTGTCTTGCCATGTACGTTGGTGGACTTGAGACACAGAGAGGAGTTGACCACGATGACGGGGTTTGAGTCTGGCGAATAACGGTTCCAGAAAGCAGGTAAGACATAAACAGAAGCCAAATTATGATATAAAGGGAGAGCCTTTTTTTCTGGATTGCTTTAGAAAACACTGTCGGTTGGGTTTAGGGAAGTGGGTGGGCGCTGGTCAATCTGTGCTTTTGAAAACACTATTGGTTGGGTTTAGGGTAGGAGGATGGTGGGTCAGTCGATCGGTCAGTCAGTCAGTCGACAGCGGCCTTTGGTGGATTTACGCGAGAATAACAGGTGCGAATGGCACTCGCAAGAGAAATTTGAGATCTCAAAAAGCATAAACAGTGGCCTCTGGTGGATTGGCAAAAACAAAAACTGCAAAAAAACATATACCTCCAAGGAAGTATTTCGCAATCTCCAGAAATATAGCGGTACGTTTTCAGAATGAGCCTGGGTTGTAAGTATATATATATATATATATATATATATATATATATATAAATATATTTTTTTTTATTTATTATTTTTTTTTTAATTATTATTGTTATTTTTGAATGTTCAAGAAAACAAGTAGTAAAAAACATTAGATGAAACCCTACCTAAACCTTTTTTATAGTAAAAACATGCTGGCATATGTTTGTCTTAAAAATGGTGGGCACTGTGCAAAGACATTAATAATATATATAAAACGATCTAGAAAATGCATTTGCTAAACCAACATTAAAAACAGCACTGGTAACCTAGTGAAAAATAATGAATAAAGTTGCTGCAAGTGGAGATTTTGGCACTTTGTCAAACTACACTGTAAAAAGTGATTATTTACTTTACTTAAAAAGGTGAGTAAACCCGCTGCCTTAAAAGCGACAAGTTGACTTTACCTGAAAAAGTGAGTAAACCCATTGTAATTTGGAACTTTTAAGTTGATTTAACTTATTTGTTATATTTATGCACAGTTCATTTACTAAACAATTTTAAGGCAACCAATTTACTCACTTAAGTAAAGTCAACTAATAATATTTTACAGCGTGCAAGAGCAAAATAAACAAACCACAACATTAAATATATATTGTTCTACAGATTGAGGTATTTATTTAGTATATGTTTCCATCACAGCTCAATGTGAATGTTTTCTTATTGGATAAGATTTTATCCACATTGATTAATCAAATATACATTTTTATGTGCATTTAAATATTTTATGCACATCTTGACATTTCCATCAAGTGTTTATTTATGCTAAAAGATACTTAGAAATGTAAAAACATAAGTAAAAATTATTCATTAAAACATTGAAAACAGCATTTCAATAATCAATAGTACAGCAGCAATTAAAAACCGTCTAAAAACACCATGATTAAGACAGCTATGTGTGCTTTTGCGTGAAAATATATATGATATAAAACAAATATATTGGCCTTTCTTTACCAATTCAAAAACATATCTTTTTGTGCAAATCTAAACCAATCGATACTTTTGTTTTTCCTTATATGCATTGAATAGACAACGTCAATCATCTAGTTTCATGAATGTCATGATTGTCCAACTGAGGTTTCATGACAAAGCAATGTTGTCCAGCAATGCAAAATAACAAAGGTCAATATAAAAGAACATCGGATTACTTTTTAAAGTAAAGCAAAACAGTTTAAATACTATAAACATGTTGTTTATTGTTTAGTTGTCATATTATTTGCATCTAAACATTTTATGAAACAAAAAAGTTGAGTGATTATTACAAATCAAGCTAAATGAATACTGTATAGAAAAGAGTTTGATTATAATTCATTGTGTTATACATCATTGAGTGTGGATATGTTATATAAGTAAAGTATGTTAGAAAGCTGAAGGGTTATTTACGTAAAGGTTCCCTGAAGCAGAGACTTTCAGAGGTTTAATTTTCTCATTTCGGCGGCACCTTTTCGACCTTTCTTTTCGTTAACTCGAATTTACCTGACAGCCCACGATTGACCAGTTCTTGTTTTATCTGAAACACAGAGAGAGACAGACAGATCAAAATGG
This sequence comes from Danio jaintianensis, assembly GCA_903798115.1. Taxonomy (NCBI): domain Eukaryota; kingdom Metazoa; phylum Chordata; class Actinopteri; order Cypriniformes; family Danionidae; genus Danio; species Danio jaintianensis. Next base: position 3,889,254 of record CAIGQV010019178.1, on the reverse strand, counting down.
ACTTTATTTGCATCAAACTCCACTTGTTATGGATGTCCATTAAAAACAAAGTTCCCCGTTGACTTACTTGCTGCAGAACAGCCTCCAGGTTATCACTCTGTGTTAGGTCTAAATACGACGTGATTTTAAATTGAGTTCCTATGATATTTTCTAAAGAGACACAAACATAATTAGACATTTTAACATGTGTACAGCAAACAAATTAACATATAAAGGAGTGTTAATTTTGCCAACGAAAATGGCTTGACATTAACAGAAACTTTACAGTTCTGCTGCGCAAGTAACGTGTTCCAATTCGCTCATCTAATCAATGAACAGCACAATGCAGTGGAATAGTACATACATATTATGAATATTAATATTCGTCTTTGTTCCATCAACAATAATGTGCTGTTCATTCATTAGATGAGTGGATCAGAGCGTGTGCATTCATAGTTTTCAAGTCAAGTCGAGTCAAGTTGAGCTTTATTGTCATTTCCCTACATGGATGGACATAGGGTGGAACGAAATGTTGTGTCTTGCAAGAATGCGGTGCTAAATAAGCAATCATAAATATGAACACAACACTGAATGTAAGAGCTGTTTTAAACCTATACATCCTAATGGTAATCTAACTACAGACTGTACAAGTACTTTTACATAAGTCAGAACAATATTGTGCAAGATATAGTGCAAAAGAGGTATTTATGGTTGAAGAAAACTAGTGCAACATGATCTTAGTACATTCACAAGTAAACATTATTTTCCTTATTGAGTCTTTGTAAGATGGAGTTTAAGTAAAGTGTCTGGTGCATATGGAGAGAAGAGTGTTTCTACAGGTGGTTTGTCAAGTCCACTCATCTGTGTGAGGCACACTCAGAAAAGCACAATGTTTATATAGAGATATAGAGTGATTGTGGCGGATTTAGGCATGGGCAATATGGGCGATCGCCCAGGGTGGCATCTTGCTGGGGGCGGCACGGGGAGATTTTTTTTTTTTTAAATAAACATGCCCCAGTAAAAATCATCTGTGTCCCAGTAAGCTTCGAGTTACGATTTACTTTATGCAAATGTATTAATATAGAGTGGTAATCCCAGAATAAAGACGTTAGGTGTCATTCACATTTGGCATCTTTTGCACGCGCAAGTTTGTAATTCTCTATGTGAAACCGAAACAACGCTGGTGAAAGCAAACTGACACACGCACGCAGAAAACCATTCCCGCACGCTGCTCCTGCTCCCTGTGTGATTCCCGGTTGTTTACATGCACGCCGATAAAATACGCGCAGTGAAACCGGAGTAACAGTCTTTTATGTTACTTTTATGACACGAGGTGTCGACACGCAGCGAGTTTTGCAAGTTGACAAAACTGAAGTTTATATAATGTGATGATGATGTTATTTTGACTAAGCATGGCTATGAAGCAGAAAGGAGGGATAATGAGTCAGGGAGGCAAGACTTAATAACATTCTCGGCCTTGAGTCAGGTCAAAGATGACCAGATAATTCTATAAAACATATATATATATATATATATATATATATATATATATATATAT